>LTAE01006630.1:0-24834 GCA_001647135.1 Pontederia paniculata
CGTCAGCGAGCCGGAGGCAGGGGTGGAGACGACTACTGGCGACGTTCTTGGCAGGTTCCTGGGCTATTTGGCTCCAGCGTAACCGGACCATTTTTTGTGGGGAGAGATGTCAGGTTGAGACAATTGTACACCATATTTCTTTTCTCCTTCGGGAGTGGGGTTTTGGGTAGGAGGCGTCTCATCATCACTTTTCTCACCTTCTTTTGCCGCTCTCTTCGGGAGAGTGTTCACCTGTAAATGACACCTTCATACATATATATACTTGGATGACAATCGTCACACCGGCTGTCATCCTTTCTTCCTTCAAAAAAAAGAATTGGGCAACATCAATTATTTGTCTGTGGCCTATCTGGAGCAGAGGAAAGCATGCATCTTCTGAGAAAAAGGGCGTATGCAAGAGAATATTGTAAATATCTGCAATTAATGATACAGGAGTGGAGGAATGATAACTGATTGGTCTCAATTGTATAAACTTTTGGTCACAGTTAATATATAACACAACAAAATAATGGATGGCTGACAAACTGTCTGCCATCCTTTTCATCCCGAAAAAAGAATTGTCATTTCCCTATCATAAGGTCTTAGAACGTAGAATTCCTCTAATACTTTCAAGGCTACATGTGATATTTTGTAATTTTTTTAGGATTTGTTTTTATGTCTTATTCCGTACTATTCATGATGTGCATTGCATAAAGTTCCATGTAATTTTGAGATCAAGAGGTCCAATCTTTTTTTTTTTTGAAGGGTAAGAAGTATCCCATCTTGAAGAGAAAAGCAAAACAATACAGCCATATTTTATACAAGATACCCCAAAAAACTTAACTAGAAAAAACATGGTGTGTTCAAAGAAAATCAATTAATATTTTAAATCATAACTATCTATGATAAGATGTATACCATCAACATGGATTCGACAGGTTCACCAGTGGAGCGAGAGCGCTTCTTCATAAATGCTTGAGAATTAAAAACATTGGATGTTGGTTCCTAAAAGAAGAAACCATAGCTAAATAAGAGAAAAAAAAACAACAGAGTAGCAGAAAAGTAGAACTGGAGATAACTTACCATGAAGTTGCGGTAGCCACTCAGGAGTTGTGCTAAAAATCTTAAAAATATCAATCTGCAGATGAAGAGCAAAAAGAAAGATGAATCAAACAAAGAGTCCAACATAAAAAACAAAATTAAATAAGGATACTAAGCAAGATCATTTAAAATTCAGTTCACATTAAGCCACCAGTGGGGTTTACCTAAGGTACATGCCATGGTTCAAGGTTGCACATGGAGTGGCTCCATATCCAATGTAATATCCTAAACCTAATTGATATTGCCTACTTTAGTCTCTTTGGCTTATACCATTTTAAATGTGTTTGTGGATTCAAAGAGATGTTCACTTATATACAACAATCTATCCCGCGATTTGCTCATTTGAGGCGTGAGGAAACATAGCCTTATATTACTTTATTATCTCTACAATAAACATAATATCATATCACATATAACATAGCTTTGAACACATAAAACCTCATGGCTTATCACAGCATATGCATGAAAGACTTACATGCCATATATTTTAAGCAAAACAGTGTCATAAAGTTCTGGTAAAAAAACCAACACCATATAGGTGACCATTCTGAAAGTTAAGTTTTCTAGCCTGTAATGTACCGCATCATGCCTAAATGATACCTATATTTTCATCTTTGTTACATGCACTGTTGTTTTGTTATAGCAGTTTTTTCTTGTTTGCTTTTAGTAGCATTCTTTTACGAAGGAAAAGATGACTACTAAGCTTGAATAGTCATCTTGGTTTGTATTGAAAGCTTTAAAACCATAAAATGTACAAGTGTGTATGAAAGCCAAAAATACAAAGATAAACGCAAAAAACAATTTTTGTCGTATTGTTTATTGTTACTATCTTCGGCGAATATTTAAATATAAATAGGCAATAAATATTTTTTCTAGTTTTTCCAGCCTGAGGAAATGTTTTTATTTTTCACTCATTTTTATGTTTTCTTCAGTTTCTTCCATTCTTGTTTGTTATCTTTAGGTCATCTTCTCAACTGATTTATATTACTTTTATCTGGTTTATTTATATTACTATTATCTGGTTTATTCATATTAGTAAATAAATTTGACACGAAATTACAAAATTTATATGCAACTTCGACAACATCAAAGCAATTATCAATCATACACCATAAGAAAAGTTATGGATCAATAGGTTTTTTTCATAATCAAATGATTATTTAAGTGTTATTATCCAATAATTGACTTCAAAAGACCTTAAGGAGAAAAGAATTATCAAGCATGCACCATAAAAATTCCAATACACCAAAGAATGGCAAGTGTCAACACAAGACAACATGCCTTTGATCAGAATGTACTGCACCAAGGGCACATAATCCTTAATAAGCATATATGCTTATCAATCCTCTTAGTTATTATAATATGTGACATAAATATGCATGTAAGCAAGAGGCATCACCTAAGCTGAAAATCATGTTCCTGACCCCAAGAACGTGTGCCACATCTAATATATTGCTCAGACATAGTGCTAAGATGCATTCTGATATGATCAATTCCAATAACATTTGGGTGGAGAAGCTTCAGTATCTCACTGCGTAAGAAACTTAGTTCAGGCTCTGGTATGGGAGGTATTTCTTCTGAGGTAGTAATGCGATTATACTCAAGATCAACCACTACCACCTACATGAACAGAAGTAAGATCTTCACTTTCTTTTCAAATCCAGACAATCTTTGAATAACTTCGGCAAACAAGAAAAATTGTTATTTCCTTTAAGAAATATGATTTTTTAGGTTCTCATTATTATTACAACAATACAATGATGTGCTTTATTTATTGAAACATAAATTTTGTTGGTCGAAACACAATAATTCATTCTAAAGATTTACTTAAAAATGCTGTAGCACAATAATGTCTGCAACAAGAAATCAATTAGCAATCAATTTGATTGTACATCACATAACTTTCTTACTTAGAGAGTGGGGCTTTGGCTGACACGTGGCGTGTCATTTTTGTTTTTCTGGAAGAGTCTTTCTGGCACTGCTCTCCATCTCATACATGTAAATTTCTCGCTTTTTACATCAGTACAAATGGGTGACTACCAACTGGTGTAGTCACCTTTCCCCTTTCAAAAAAATTAGCAATCAATTTGGAAAAAAAGAGGAAACATATTTGCAGAATTCTCAACTCCTAAAAACTTAGAAACAAACCATATTACCCATAATAAGGGCATTTCTTCACGGGATTACCTCTCAGACCACTATAATATAATTAAGCAATGATGGTAAACTTTTCTGCTATATATATCAGAAGAAACCGAAAAAATCATGTCATCTTCAATTAGAGATCAGTGTATTTTACAGTGTAGGAAAACTTCTTTCTGGCAGCAGAAAAGGAACATTACTTTCTACTAAAAAGAATTACGGAAAATGTTAGGAGATACAATACAGCTGAAAACATTAAGTAATCTATAAATGGAAAATAAATGGTGAATACATTTTTTAGTAAATCAAAAAATAAATGTGTTAAACTTACACCATCCATCGTAAGAAGAGATGTGTCAACATCAGAATGAAGTCCCATCATATAAGGTGTAGGGGCATCAATGTAATCCACTCCACTAAAGAACAGTAGTGGAATATACACATGCTGGATAAGATGAAAAATATAACTGAGATATAACTCAAAGTGATTGAGTGTAAGATACTAAGGAATGAGCATATAGTAAAGGCATATCTTGACTTGTAGAACTTTTATGGTCGAGAGTAGAAGTAGATGAAAAAAAAGAAGCTAAAAGAGAATACTGATAGCATAAAGAGAAGAAACAGCGTCCTGCTTGACATTTCCATTTAGAAAACTATTGGCTTAAATACAAATAAAACAGATAAAGTAGTGAAGTAAAATTGTATAACAATTACCTGCCATCTGAACGGGTATATTAAATGGCATATGGCCTCTGACACAAGAGTCAGCAGAGAGTATCTGTGTAACAGGAAAGAATTTGTCGCTAAATATCTCTGCCAGAATAACCAATCCAAAGACCAAACCAAGTGGGACCAGGAAAGTACAATCAGAAAATATAGAGATCAATTATCACGTCAATCTCAAGGCACTAGTGAAAAATGATTCGGAGACTGAGAGCAAAAACAAGCACTCTCAAAATTTAATATGAAACTAATATTATGAACATTGTATGTCAAAATATTGACTCTTAAAATTGCATTTGCAATTCTAGTATATGAAATAGAAAACAAAGAGGACTTAGATTCAGATTAAACCTATCCAAAGACCCAAACTAAGTGGGACCAGGAAAGTACAATCAGAAAATATAAAGATCAATTATCATGTCAATCTTAAAAGACTAGTAAAAAATGCTTCGGACACCCGAGAGAGCAAAAACAAGCACTTACAAAATTTATTAAGAAAAATAATATTGCAAATATTTTATGTCACATATATTGACCCTTAAAATTGCATTTGCAATTGTATAAGATTTATCATTTATGGGAATATATGAAATAGATAATGAAGAGGAGTTAGATGCAGTAAGGAAAGCCCAAGATTGAAAATAACTTATTTGATCGAAGTAAAATTCTTCTCTCAAGCAGCACAGCAGTAAAAAAGCGAATCAAGTTATCAACATCAAGGCACTGGACCAGTGGCTGAAATGAAATCTGCACAGAATAAAATGAATAATAGTTATTCAGCCAAAATATCATGAGAAAATAATCGGAATTTAAAAGAAACTTTAAAAAATGATTATTCAAAATAGGCACTGGGATAGTACATCTGCATGAGGAAGCCCTTCCTTTGGTGGAGTGTCCACAGACAGAAGATTATTTTCAATAGCAAACAAGACCCGATCTTTTCCAGGTGTAGGTAAAGGAACATTGGACACCATATAAGCTATTACTTCCCATAATGGCTTGCTGAAATGCAAAAATTAAAGCGATGAAAACCAAATGACAAAATATAATTTCTTTAAACAAGTGAAAACCATTTAGACTTTCGACAAATCCATTATTCTTTTTTTATGAAGGATAAATCCATTAGTATTCTTATTGAGTTTCCATATATAACGCATTCAAGATAGTTACTTTTATTTAACTTCCTTGAACTATGAGCTATTATGTACTTGCCCTTGACTATGAATACCCACTTATGTCCCTAAATTATTCAAACTTTTTACCTTTTGCCCCACTGCAGCTTTTTTGCTAACTTTCTACTATTTTATTTATCCACAGTTTTCTTGTTTTGTAGTCATCCAGCCTCATTGATAGATAAAAAAAAAGGACCAAAACCATTTATATTGTTTTGTGGAATTAGGAGCAAAAGCATCCAGTTTCCCCAGGAGGATGAAGTCATCTATTCTTTGCTGGCACAAATGAACTGAAGGGTGGCAGCCACGCACCAACAAAGCCAACATGAGACCAACAGTCTGTCACAGAAACACCCTTCCGTATAATCTCGGGAGTAAGGTTGCTAGGGACACAGAGGCAGTCCAAGGGTCCACCCAAAAGTGAGTCTCTTCCATTGCCTAGACTCATAGCTAGGAAGGGTCTTATTTTGGGAAGAATCCTCATCACACCCTTCCAGAAGGACGAACATCCCCTCGAAATCAGCACTCTTGGTTCCTGTATGAACCTATCATGACAAGCAAAGATGATAGATGACCAAATATCAACCTTAACCCCATAACTCGACATGCCCACTTAGATAGCAGCACCTCATACATTGCCCCCGCAGCACCCGGACTCCTTATCCTCCTTTGGGAAAAGGCTGCATACGTCCTTCCAGGCAATCAAATAAACACCACGAGTAGCACACCTGAATGTTTCCAAAACTTGTTTCGAAGAGAGTCAACGATGATTTCCTTTGATTGCGTCAAAGGTAAAACATACATGAAGTAAACTAGAATTGCAGACAAGACTGTTCAAACCAAAAGTAAACCACTACACCTTTGTTTTTACCCAAAGTAAACGCAGCAGACATCGCTCCTTGCTACTAGCCTCTCGAGGCGGCAAAGACAAGTGGAGGGAATGGTCGCCTTCAAATAGGATGACGCTAGCACCCCCGCTAATCATCTTCTCTAGCATCCCACTACATTTCCTATGCATTGACACGCTCGCGACATAGAGAGTGCCTTTTGGCACCCTCATCTTCCGTGACATCCCCATGTTAGGCTTGTTGGATCTAATCCCAAGTCACTACAATTGTCGAGTCGTTCCTTGGAGTTTCGCCACCTCCCTTAACAATGCTGATGCGAGTTCTCGACTGCAACTTTGTCAACCTCCGCCTGCACCAAAAGGAGAAGCCGACTTGGCAATTGGTCGTCCACCCTGCTTGGTTCGTCACTCCGTACAATTGACAACATGTTGTTTGTTGTACTTGCGGAGTCATACGATAGACTATTGTCTACATCGCCAGCGCCTGTCAAGTATGTAGAGGAAAAGAATGACTAGCACACGGGTTGCCCTGGAGCTCCTCTAATCGAGTTAGCACACCCAAAACCCAAACCGCCACCTTAATGAACCAAGCCCAATCCCAAGCAACCCGAGACCAATCTCAAGTGACCCAAACCCAATCACACCCTACATCAACCCAATCGAGTCGCACCTAACCCAAACCAACCAGAAGCACCAAGATTTAGCCCATGCAAACCAGATCCAAGCCCAATTCAATTTGACACGGACCCAAACCCCAAATCAGATCCTATCCACCCTTGATGAAGCTCAATTGTTGAACCACTCATCCCATACCTCACCAACACTTCACCCCCTCGAAGGAAACCCCAGCCAGGTCATCTGCCGAGCCATCCCAGCACTACCACAACATCCACCTATCTCCGCCCTAACCCCACCAATAATGCACTGATGGGGATTCTGACAAGGCCCGCTAGTTCGAGGCTGCTCCCACAACTCCATTGTCGGGATCCCTAGGCCGGATGGACAACGAGGTCTTTCTTGTGGTCGAGGCGTCAAAGATTTGAATGCTTCAATAAATCCGTAATGGGATGTGTACACGGTCCATGACCGCAAGGTCGAGATCGGTGTCTTTATGAAGGTTCTCACTTGGAATGTGCGCGGCCTTGGCAAGGGAGAGAGACACCGAACCCTAGGACGCTATTTGTGTGAGCGGGGAGTAGACATCACCGTACTACAAGAGATGAAGTTTGGATACTAAGATGGCCACATGTGGGCACAGATAGTCAGTTCTTCGCTCACCGAGCATGAACCTTGCTGCCACCGACTGGTTGAGCTGTTGCATCATCAGTTAACGAGCTGACCGTTTTGACCTCATCACGCCTTAGAGTGACAAATTCTTGATATTATTACACATGCGCCACCATATTATTACAAATTCTTGATATTATTACACATGCGCCACCATATTATTACACATGCATCACACCAGTACCTCATCTCATGCGTCTACGGCCTGCCCACATCAACACTCTAGGCATTGATGAGGAAGGAGATTCGTTAGGTCAAGTCCCACCTCCCGGAGGCGCAATGGCTTATCAGAAGCGACTTCAATGTCACTTTAGACATGGATGATCGTCCACTCATGAGGCAAGAGAGGGCCTTTGGAGCGACCAAGTTCAGGGAGTTCATTGAGTCGCACTCACTATTGGACTTCCCAGCTACGAATTGCCAATTCACATGGAGTACTACATCCTCTTATGCGTGAACGAGTCTTGATAGGTTCCTTGGTTCTTTGGAGCTTGTTGAGGCACACCAGCTTGCAAATGTTTAGGGCATGGAGCTTCCTAATAGAGGAAGTAAAGGATCATTTGCTTTTAAATGGCTTTGATAGAGAGTACATAAGATGGTTGTATTATGGTGATGCAATCGAGTCGCAAATCATTAATGAACAATCTGACACTACATCTGATAATTTTTTTTTTTGAGAAGGGAAAGGATGGCTACACACTTCGGTAGGCATCCATTTGTATTAGAAGTAAAAATACGAAATATTTACATGTGTGTTAGGGCCATTAAGGCACCCTCCCAAAAATCAAAACTATCCAAAACCCCACTCTCTAATAAGAGTAGTTGTGTGATGCACAATATTCTCACTATAGCATCTCTCCCCCTCGAAAATGGTGCGGTTGCGTTGTAACCAGATCGCCCATGTGGTGACCAGTGTTGTCGCCCATGGCCGCCGCCCTCCCAAAATGTTTGGCCTACCGCATGTACGTAGTGAACTCCAGAAGACATCAAAAGCTGATGAGTCAACTNGTCTGGACGATGGCAAGCGATCCTGTTCACTAGCGTGAGGAGCTCCTGAAAACGCCCCTCTGATAGGGCTGAACGGAAAAGTGGGACCCATGCACCTCGTTCTCCAGAAGTGTTCGATGGCGACCAAACAGTCGGAGACTGCATCTTCCAAAATCTCATTGATCTCATTAGGTGATGAAAGTAATTTTGTAAATGAGATCAATGAGATTTTGGAAGATGCTTTTGTGAGAATTTTTTTCAATTGAAGAAAATGCAAGTACCTTTATTGGGATTGCAAGTGAGAAAGTAGATAGATTTTTTGAACTACTGCAAGAGGAGTGAAATATATCTAGTGTACAAAAGTTATAGCAATTTGTCATTTTTGGTTACTTTTTTTTCATTTAAAAAGATTTGGAGGAATGAGAAACATAGGTGATGATAGGATGCTTCGTCTTACTAAGTTTGCATTACTCGGTGAGATCCTTCCTCAACTTTTAATGAAGACAAAGTATCATGTGAAATTTAGGCTTGGGTTATACATCGAAACATTCTTGTAAAATTATTACATTCTTTTTACGAAAGAAAATGAATTTTCAAATGAGTGTCCAATATACACGGAATCTAGATATAAGAAAAATGAGGGCAAGCGACGAAAGAAGGTTCCATAGAAGATACTTCGACATTTCCCACTTTTACCGAGGCTTCAAGACTATTTATGTCAAGAAAAATAGCTAATGATATGAGGTGGCATAAAGATAAGAGACATTGAAAAGAATGTGTTACATCTCGCAAACTCTATCGCACGGCAACATTTGATAGTAAACATTTGTGGTTTGCAGATAATCCACGAAATGTCAGATTATGTCTTGCAAGTGATGATTTCGATACTTTTGGTCCTGCTCATCACATGATCGCCAGGGGTGTTGGACACCAGATTTCAAGCGACCACTCAGTGATTCACGAATGGCATATCTCTTTGCCCTCATTGGTCGCATCTCCACATTGCGACCAGATGGGCCCAAGGGAGGATGACGGATATGGATAGGGAACTTCTCGGTCCGAAAGGCATATAGTCACCTTCTCCTAGAGATCACAACAGGGAACCCTAATCTCCTAACATATTGCAAGATAGTCTAGAGGACACACACCCCTGAAAGTTAGAATCCTTGACTAGCTCCTTAGGCACAACTATGTCCTTACCAGGACGTATCACACGCGGTGGGCCCTTGGGTCGGACATTACATGCGCCTTATGCGAGAGTGGCATGGAGGATTCCAGTCACCTATTCTTCGATCGTTCGATTGCATAGGAGGTTTGGAGGCGTCTAGGTGTAGCAAGTGTGGACACATGATCATTTGACTCTTTTTGGATGACATACCATTCAGGGCAGGAGTAGCACATCATAGCATCAGCAAAGCACGCCACTAGCAGTTTTCTGGGCCATTTGGACTCGGTGCAACAACATTAGGGGTGAAAGATGTTACATCGAGAATATTGTACATCACATCCGTTTTTTTCTAGAGAGTGGGGGAGTCATTGTTTACCACCTCTAGATTTCCATCACTTCAACTTGTAAATTCCTTTTAGACCTCACATATATTAATATATATACATGGATGATTAAATAACACTAGCCATCCTTTTACCCGTTAGAAAAAAAATTGGGGACTGTGGAGGTTACTCTTTGCCCTTTGACATTGCTGCAACAGACATCATTGTGTTTGAAGTCGTCGAGACATGATCGCCATCCAGTATAGATCGGCTCGCGACATCCTGTTGGGTGTCTATAGAGCTAGGTATGGGATACACGTAGGGATCAAGCTCCATAGAGAAAGAAGGGGATCCCCCGTTCCATGTGCCAATAAGTCCCTTCACATTTGTGACATTGCCCATTTGCTTCCAATAATCTACTCCCAAGGTTTCCAAAACTGCATCTTATATAGATTGGCGTATTATCAAGGATTTTTTTTTTAAAAGGATGAGGATGCCTACAAAGGTTGGTAGACATCCGTTTGTATTAATTCAGAAGTAAGAACTGTACAAGTGTGATACTAGCATCCCTATAAGACTGAGGCCTCCCAAAAAGATATTTCCCCAACCTCCCAAAAAAACTGGACAAAAGAACTAGCGAAAGCCACATTCCTCCACTAGTGAGGATATGTGGTGTACAATATTCTTTATAATCTCTCGCCCTCAAAAACTGTGCGGTTGCGCTGCAACCAGATCGCCCATGTAGTAGCCATAGCCCTTGCCCACACTCGTCGCCAATCTGAGTTGGTGTGCAATGAGGCCCAAAAACCATTTGTCCCTGATGTGTCAATACTCATGTGCCCCGAACAACGCCATACCTCAACAGCAATAGGGCACGTGAGAGAAAGGCGTGCAATATCCTCCTCTGCCATCCCGCACAGTGCACATGTGATGTCTGCTTGTGGTGCCCAGCGCGCTCGATATACCCTCGTCAGGAGTCTACCACGCCTGAGGAGCCACGTGAAGATCTTGACTTTGAGAGGTATGTGTAGGCGCCAGATACATTGGCAATGTGATGAGCCAGGTGGGAGACAGGTCCGTGACTCCCATGAGAGATCTCGGCCATAGCATGCAAAGAAAACCGTGCATCATAGGTCCTCCCCTGGTCCCATGATCCGGTCTATCCATCGAGCTAGTAAGGCCTGATTAGTCCAGCGAAGGTTCCGGACCCCGAGTCCACCGTCTGTTACTAGCCGACCTATCAATCAAGGCTTTTAGATTTGATTTGGTATCCTGTTAGTCATCTCCCCTTGAATCCGCTACTGACCGTGATTAGGGGAATGGAGATTGCGTCCATCCCACGTCCGTTATTCAACGCTAGATTTTTCGCCTTCCAAGTCTACTAGTTGTTTGTCAGCGCTGGAATGCTAATGGCAACCATCTCCGACCATGTTTTGGGGGGCAGTCGAGATGCGCATGTTGTATCTGAAGTCAATGGCTTGCAAGGTCACCCTCCTAAACAATAGAATTTGGTGTGATCGACAACCACAACCCTCACTTGAAATAAGTGGACAGTGTCATATGTCGAAAAGGAGAGCTCTATTATCGTGGTAAAAGAGGAATCCATCGGAGCAATCACTTCACAACCGTTGATTTCCGCAAATCAATCTCCCTTCCCTATTTAGCCAGTGACCAACATTTCTAGACTACATAAGTTTTGTTCTATAGTTTAAGAGACTTGTCAAGGCGCTTCTAGTATTCGGTCATCAAAAATGTTAGGTGCATGAGAAATTGTGTCAAAGTTGAATCATTTTGTTTCATCATTGCTGAACATATGGGCTAGAGAAAGAGCTCATTGTGCAACATCGCAAGCAGGTTCATATTCATCGCCATGGACCATCGAGCCACAATCACCGGGGAATTGATCACCTCATTTGTATCATCATACATCTTATGTTGCTTGCTGACAGGTTCAGCACTCTAATACTTCACTCTAGCTTCCGCATCTTTTCGCCTAACAGCATAGGGACAGATTGGAAGGACATGTCCTATTCCACACCCTGCATACTCTTTGAATAAGGCCCCAATTCTAGCATCAATAGCATTGGATTTGCTTCCCTCCTGCATCTTCCTTATTTGCGGTTCTGGCTCCACCGTCATTGCACCCTTTGTCATTCTCCATTGTCCTCTGTAGTTTATGTTGGTGGCGCAACAGGGAGGTAGTATCCGTTGACGATTGTCGTTGGGGCCGGCGGGGAGAGTCCCTCACTGATCGACACACTCATTTCACTTCCCTCTAAGTGTGTTAGTTAAGATAAAACAAAAAGGTTGATGATAGAATAAAGCGAAAAGGTTTGAATGGTTTAGGAGAGGTAAGTGGGTATTTGGATAACCTTTGGAGCAAGTACAAAAATAGCTCACAGTGTAGGGATTATCCTTATAAGCCTCTGGATTTTTTTAGAGGATAAGCCTATGGAAATTCACCAAGGCCAATTTAATAGTTATTGAAAATAGGACATGAATTTGGTATATAGAACATATAATTTAAGAATTTGTCAGCACCAAAGAAATGACTATATTTTTTTGAGACGAAGAAATGACTATATTGAGATGGGTTTTCGGAATTATTCTCTAACTATATTCTCTTCCTTAAGTTTGGGCGATTACTTTCTTACAAAATGAAGTTGCCAGATAGTTAAGGAAGAGACCCATTGTGGAATGATCTGAAAAGTTTACCTGAACTAAGATAAATAACAGAAAAAAAACAATGCTGGACGCTAATCATAGTGCATCAGTGCAGATGCTTTTTTATTCAACTAAGGTCTGAACTTCTAAAATTTTGTGCATATGGAAATGTTGGAGCAAATAATTACAAGAAAGGTGAAGATTTGCTCAACATGAATTTTCCTGTTTGTTTATCAAACATATAAGTGGTTTTATCTGAATATTAATCTTTTATAGATCACAAAGGAAAAAGTGTATCAATTAAATTAAATGTCATAACAGGTACAAAGCCCGTATATCTTTTTTCTAGGGAGAAAGTCAATGTTTAAGGGTAGAAACCCATATTGTTGAAGATGGGAATAAAGTCTAAAGTCCTGTTGGCAAAGAAATAACATGTTTGTTAATGTACACACAGACAATAAACTTGTTATTGAAGTTAACATAGCAGACATTAGCATGCATCCGACAAGCTGTAAAAGAGGAATAATATAGTAAATGAACAAAATAAACATAGCACATCTGAAATGAAAGGTATAAAAGTAGACACGAAAAAATGCATACACAAATAACTAAAAGGAGAGAAAGATTCTTTTATCATTAATTCCAACTAGTAGTAAACCATAGACATTTACAACCAAAGAGATATGAATGTTTTATACTCAGAATTATGTATTACCTGCAGCCAGCAGGGGAAAAGCAGAGAATGAACAGTTCTTCCAAAGCATCCTTAAGGACTTGGAAACTAGGAGAGCGTGACACAAGACAGATGCATTTATCAGCAAAGGAATTAGCTGGAATTTGATATGCTTTAGAGATATCTTTACAGACTGGATCACGGAAAGCTATGCACGAAACATATATCTTTGAACCATCTCCTTCTGCAATTGATTACTTGAGTTAATATTACATGCAACACATCTAAGATAACAATTCACAATATGACATTTGCAGATGAAGATATGACCAAGTGTCAAGTACGAGAATAAAAATCAACACAACCTAGTATAACATTAATCTCTATATAGTTCAATAAAAAAAAGGGAAGCTTCAATTATTGCAAAGCAGGCCTTCCAATATTTGTATTCAAACAGAAAAGCTGCCAAACTATTGCCTCTTGTTAACCTATATTCTGAAATAACACAGCATCTTCCATGTAAAAGTCTCGTGAGCTGTCTGTATGCAGGGGTACAGTTGCACATATCTCACCACCCTACAGGCCATAATGTCCCAACTAATTTACTATCGAAGGCTTAAGGTATCATATTGGTTCACGGTGACCAATAAATACTAAGCCGTGCAATCACGCCAACACAAATAGAATATGTACATACTTGGAAAAAAAGAAATGAAAAGCAAAAAAAAGTGACTTGACAGTTAAAAGTGCAAGAATTATTGCAATAACTTCCCACTACCATTCTATCAAAGTACTAAAGAGCAATCTGGTTGCAAAGGAACCGCATAACTTTTGGTTAGACCTTTTGTGGTGTTTTGTGGTTTTTCGTTTTTTTTCTTTTACCTTTTGGGAAGTTGCAGCTTTATTGTAGCCCTTCCCAACACACATGTACATTCTCTAGTTTTGCCTTAATACAAGTGGATGACTACAAATCTTTGTAGTCATCTTTTCCTCTTTCAAAAAAAATATAGCCAAGAAAGAAAGGTGCTCAAAAATCCAATAACAGCATACTGCATATTTCCAGAAGAATTATGTCAAGTAGAATTTCAACACAAAGAATACCTGTTAAAACTATCGGGTAACTGCGTGGGTATGTTGCCACATCATCAGCGTCAAATCCTGAAGAATAGAACACCACACCAGCCGGTAGAACACACTGCATAAATTGCACGATACCCAAATATCGTCAGATGATTCTATACAAAGTACTATATTGAGCACGACAATGAAATTCAAAGGTTTTCAGAAAGAGCTATAAGTTTCCAACTCTTATATTATTCTTTTTTCTGCAAAGTATTTCTTCAATGATTTTATACATAAGTAAGCTGAGTTCCTGAGAGCTGAGGAGGATGTGCAAGCAAGTACCTTAGACAAATCTCACACATGCAAAGAATGGTAGAAATGTCGGGTATATGCATGGACATGCCTTAGCACACATTGATGTGTTTTAAAATTGTGCATGCCCAAAGAAGCCTATAGCAGATAATATCAGGTGGAATTAGACTATGGAATTCTTATTTGCTCATCTAAGATTTATAACGTTGACAACACAAATAGACATAAACAACTAACTTTACAAAGTTCTCTAGGCAGTACCGAAACAAAGCTTTCGGATGACTTGCAATGTTCTCTATATGGCATAAGTTCTCACCAAAGAAAGCTCGATTATGTTAATCTCAAATATCCCAAAAATATTCACATGGGCCTTTGATACAAATATACAAAAGAGATTATTACCTTGCTAAGATGTTTGCTCTCCTTTTAAGACTCCTCTAAAGTACCAATTCGTCCTTCCATAATCCAATCAAGACCAACTATAGACCCATTTCATGGCTGAAGAGAAAATGGGATGTAACCACGATGCAAGATCATTTCCAAATTATTTCATTTAATGCCTGTATTTTATTCTATACTTTATATCAGTTGTCATGTGATGAGCAACTGAGTTTGTGACTCTTTAGTTGTTTGCAAGGACTAGGATTAAAGGTAACTTGATCAAGATCTGAGATTAAGGATTAGTCTTTTAGCCCTTGTAACCCTGGTTCTCAAGTCTGCAGAACAGAGTTAGAACCGATTCTTATCCCTCTTCATTAAAATACAGATTTCTATAGTTTTCTTTAAAAGTCTAATTGTTCTATCATGTTTGCTATTTTGTATAAGATTTTTGTTGTTTCTGGATGTTCTCCTCATCCTCACTACATTAGTCCACATCAGAAATGCCACAATCAACACAAACAAAACCAAGCACGAACCTCTTTCTTTTTCTTTTCTTTTTTGTTTTTCTTTTCGCAAACACCAACCTTAGACTGTAGGTAAGGTATCTTCTTATACTTTAGTAATCACCGAAACAACTGATCTTCAGTGATGCCCTTATCATTTATAACAACCCACAATATGGTTTTCTTATTAAAGAAAGGATGACAACCATGCTTGTCATATAGGCAACGTTGTCACATTCGGGATCTTATTAAGATCTTGCCTATAAATTAAAAAATTATTTTAAAATTTAATCAGAAATATATATTATGAATTTATAATGATATAGTTTATGAGTAATATTAATTTAACTACTATCCTATTAATAATTCCGACAATTATAACAATGTTATACAAGAGTAATTTAATTAGTTTAAGTTGAATTAACCAAAGAAATAGATAGTTGTATGATTAACGAGCAACATCAATATACAACCAACATTTACTATCAATTTATAAAAAAATAATCAACAATCTTTCTATTAATTTCTGTCTCCACCTTCTAAAAAAAGATTTTTTCTCTCCGGAAACCACGTTGCATCTAGCGAAAAAAAAAGACAACGAAAATTTGATAACACAATATGGAACAACATTGTAGAATTGGTAGGATTTTACTCGATCTTCTATTATTTTACAAAATCATCAAATTTAAGATTGAAATTGCAGACCCTAGGTGAGATTATAAAATCATCAAATTTAAGATTGAAATAGCGGTTAATGGAATGGGGTTTTTCTTGGCCCTCGGGTCACGCCGCCCCATCGCATGGGAGGGTAAGGGCACCCTCTAGGCCACACCCTTTTTTAGTTAGATAAATTATATTTGTTTTTGCCAATTAATTTATATTGTTTTTAAAATTCTTGTATAACTTGTATTGTATTGTGTTTGTAGAATTTGTAGTGACTGCTTATTCTGTTTGACATTTTTTATTTTTTTAGAGGGTAAAGGATGAGGGCCATGTGCACTCATCCACTTCTATTCATGCTGAATTTTTTAAAAAAAAATTGTACATCATGAATATGAAATTTCCTACTTTTGAAATATAATAATGCATAAGGTTAATATAAATTATCAACATTTTTGCCATTTAAATTTCCTACATTTATTTCTTATATGGCATGGTTGACATGTATTTATTTATAATTCTTATAACATGTCATCATATTATAGGTGTGCTATTATCAATGGATAAGTCTTGGATAAGAAAGTCAAGAAAATGCCTGCTAATATCAAAGGTGTAGAATCTTTTATGAAATATGCCACAAAAAATGCTTTAACTAGTGGAATCATTGTAAAAAATGTTCCAATAAAATTTCTCATGAATCAACTACGGTGGAACATCACTTGGCATGGAAATGACTTCTTAAATGGTTACTAATGTAGCACCAATATTGTTAGTTTAAAAGATTTTATCAATTAGGATTATTATTATCTAATTTTACTTTTTTATCAATTAGGATTCTTGCAGCATGGAGGCGCACAGGGAGACGTGGATTCCTATGGATAGTCGATTTCTCCAAGGCTTATGACTCAATTTTCTGGCCTTTCTTATGGTAGTCCTTGTAGATGCGGGGCTTTCAGCCGACATGGATCTCTTGGATGAAGAGGTGCATCTCTACATGCTCTTTCTTAGTTCTGGTCAATGGGCGACCGACAGGGGGTTGGGTCCAACCACAGCGAGTTAGGCAGGGGTGCCCCCTGGCGCTTATGCTTTTCGTATTGGTCGCTGATGCTCTAGCTCAATGCACACTCTCGGCTTGTACTGTTGGTATCATCAGGGGTTTCTCACCAGAGAGCACCACAAACAGCATAGTCCCACTCCTACAGTATGCGGATGATACGCTATTCTTCATAGAGGGCAGGGTCACGGAGGCACGACGGACCGCGATCATGGTGGAACTGTTTGGAGTGGCCTCAGGATTACAGATAAATCATGTCAAATCATCATTCATCCCCTTTGGCATGACAATAGAGGAGGCAGCCACATGTAGCGATGAGTTGCACACCCCAGCAGCATCCTACCAATCACCTACAAAGGACTACCACTATCTAACAAGTACATTGGGGCTCGCGGGTGGACACCGATCATCAAGCGGCTGGAGCATAGACTACAGGGATGGAGTTCGAGGATACTATCAAGAGGAGGACGCCTAGTCCTTTTGAGATCAGTTCTCTCATCACTCTCGATATATTACATGTCCGTCCCGCGGATACTAGCATTAGTGGAGCACCGCATTGACATACTTCGGAGCATACTTTTTTGGAGAAATTGTGGGGCGGACAGATCAGGAGCATATCCGGTTGCCTAGAGAGAGATTTGCAGGCCACAATCTGACGGGGGCCTAGGGGTCCAAAACCTCCGCTGGACTCGGTGGGTCAGTCGAATCATGGGACCAGGAGACGATTTGTGGAGCATGGTGTTCTTTGCTTGCTATGGCAGAGACCTCTCATGGGAGACACGGACCCACCTCCCGTAAGGCGCATCTCACTTCTGGAGGTGGATCTCCATAGTCCTCCCGCAACTGCAATCTTTCTTCTTGGCCTCTTTGGGCTTAAGGACTAGATTCGCCTTCTTAACCCAAGAGACACTCAGGCAGTATCCTTTCCTCGGTTGGCCGCACCTTCTACACGATCGATAGCTACAGTTAGCGAATGTTGGTTGGCGGCAGATGGATCAAGAGCCGGCTCATGGACCCCACAATTCAGATCGGGTTTGTCAGATCAGTGCTTTGACGAGCTCCTCAGGCTACTAGACAGGACATCGAGGTACCGCCCAGATACCTCCACGACCGACGGGTGGCGCTGGATATCAAGCCATTACCAGCGAGTAGGATATACAGGCAGCTACTCCCAGGTGGCACGACCCCAGATACCATCAAAGTCGACTGTCGACGCATGTGGCGCCTGTGCATACCACTCAAAATCAAGATCTTCACTTGGCTCTTCAGGCGCGGCAGGTTACTGATGAGAGTATATAGGTCGAGATGCGCGCCACAGGCAGATCCCACATGTGCATTGTGCGGGACGGCAGAGGAGGACATTGCACACCTTTTCTTCACTTGTCCCATTGCCATAGAGACATGGCAACGAATGGTGCACGAGGGCATCGATACATCACGAGCGGACAGGTTTTGGGCATTACTACGAGGCCTTGGCACGCATACCAACTCGAGCTGCCGATAGGTTTGGGCTGGGGCCATGGAGACAACATGGGCAATTTGGTTGCAAAGGAACCAAAAAAATTTTCGAGATGGGAGATGCTACATAGAGAACATTGTTCACCACATTTCTTTTTTGTTAATGGAATGGGGTTTTCCTTGGCCCTCGGGGGGCTTGTGGTTTTTGGGTCCTTTAGTTTTTATCCTTTTGACCTTTGGGGAAGTTGCATCTTTTAATGTAACCTTCCCAACACACATGTATATTTTTCAGTTCATCTTAATACAAACGGATGACTACCAACCTTTGTAGTCATCCTTTCCTCTTTCAAAAAAAAATATCTGCTAAAATATAAGTCATTACCAAAACACTTCTTTTCTCTAGATGATCCTCATTAAGAATGTAAAACGATTAAAGAAAAATAGGATAGATTTAGTATAATCATTATATATAAATTGATACAAGCAAAACAAAAAAAAGAAACATGCAAGAAAATCAATATATTAGTGTTTCAATGCCTGTATATTATTAACAACTCAAGCAACTCATTCATACTTGACCAACCATAAGCCTTATACTATCATATTCAAAGGATTAGTTTAGTGGAAGTGCAAAAGATGATCCACGAGGACATCAAATAAAAGTTAGGACACAATTCATTGTATGATAAATCTTAACTTTATTGAATTACTCTGACTAAGAAAAGAAACTCATCTCATGAATTATAAGTCAAATTAGTAATGAACATATAATTTCTTCTAGAACTAGTTGAATTGTTAATACTAGACAGACAATCTGATAGTATTAACTTTGAATGATTCGAAAAGAGATTCAAAATGTCTAGGAGACAAATAATCCACCTAATGAACTATGAAACCAATTGTTGAAGCAAAAATGCACACCAACAAATCTTCTAATCCACTAATTATATCAATTTACTAGTTGTTTGCTTTGATTTGATAAGAAAAATAAATGTTCTAGAATTCACCAATCACTTCGAAATCCACAAAAGTTCTTCAAAATCCACTGAAGGCATCATGAATCCACATGATGAAGGAATACAAAGAACACAATAACAAATATTGATGCCAATGAACCCTTTTTATAGAGTTCTATACCGATAGTTTAACCTGAACTTAAAAGTTAAAATAACAAACATGTTAAAAAAGGAAAATAAAATAATTAACAATTCTAACAACTAAGAGATTTCTACATCAAAATAATTAGCCATCATTTCCTCTTTCAAGTAAAAAAAAATGTTAGTCCCGATTTGGGGTTTTAGAACTAGACACATTGAAAGGGGTTATTAAAAGGTTCCGGTCCCTTTTATTTAGATTTGTAGATATAAGAAATAAAAAATACTATATTTCTTCATATCTTGTATCTTCCCTGATGCTATAAATCTTTAACCCGAGTGAGAGGATTAGATACTCACTATCAATCACTCCAAGTTGGACCCCAGATACTCACTATCTTCCCTCCAAATATGCACGTATCCACACTAAAAAAATATGATAAATAAATTTTGTTTTGTTCCCTAAACAGATCATAGCCTAAAGATAATTAGCCAACCGAACAAGTGTGTTAACCAAAAAGTATCGGCTTAAAAAATTTTATCCATTGTCCAGACCGAAATTTTCAGTGGTTTGATAAATTCATTGTTTATATATTAAAAAACATATTATAAAAATTCTATTTTAATGTTATCAAAAATTAAAATTCAATAAATAGTTGAAAATAAAAACACAATTAAACTAAAAAATTATAAATTCAACTAATGTTAAGGAGATCAATTTATTATATTGTGAAAATAACATTGCTTATTAAAAATAACAAAATATTTCACTTGTAAATAATAAAAAGGTACTAATGAAAAAGAAGAATACAAAATATGCAACTTATATATAACAAAATTGAACAAAAAAATATTTATTATATTATTGGATAATTTCATTTATTAACCGAACTTTTTCGGTCAATTAACTGAACCGACCAAATATGTTCGGCTAACAAAAACATAATATGTTAACCGAACCAAAATTAAATTGGATTACTCAGTTTGGTGAAACAATTAAAATTTCGGTCGCTTAACCAATACGGGCGGTTAAAAAATTATCCATGCTTGCCTCAACCGTCCAGAGAATTTCAGAATAGATTGTTGGATGTGGGTTTTGGGCTATTTTTTCAGAAAGCATGATCTACACCTTCCTATTGTTCTCCATCTCAGCGCCCTCTAGCCGGAAATCACTTACTTTGGAGGGTTAGTGCCCTCAATTTCAGATTCTTTGGGTGGTTATTGATCCTCATTGGAGAATATAGAGCAGAGAACAATCACAGAGCACAATGGACAACACAGATAATACCTGTGCTTATTTTGCCCCTCAAAAAAAAATACCTGCGCTTATTTTGGGGGACCAATGAGGACATTCCCACTTGTTTTATCACCAACCCTATTGCTGGTGAAGTTTCGAGGCAAGCGAGATGCGCTTTTGTGGATCCCTCCTCAGAAGAGGGCTTTTGGCGATCTCTCAATGCATGCTTGGGAGCGGGGCAGTTACTTTCCACCTTGTTGCCGGGGGTGATATAGCTTCAGTGCAACCGCACCATTTTTTGGAGAAAGATGTTATGTGGAATATTGTACAGTGTACACCATAGCTTAACTTTTGTTACTAAATGGGGGATGGGATAGGATCTTTTTTTTGTTTTCCCCCATCTTCCTTTTGAGTTGGATATATACGTGTACATTCTCACACCTTAATGCAAATATATGATTACTCGACTTTGTAGGCATCCTACTTCCTTTTAGAAGAAAGCATCTGATACAAGCTTCTTTCTCAACATGTGCAATCATAAAAGAGACAGCCAATATTTGTCGGATCTAATTTCCGTCCAGGAACTAAACTGATTGCAGTCAGGAGTAAAGTTTATCCACAATAAGGTGAAGTTCCTGCCCTGTAGCAGTGTGTTCAGCTAAATTATGTTTACGCACCATTCTTAGGAATCACCCCAAATAGAACTATGGAGTGTATACTCTTTCTAACTCAAGCAAAAAGTTCTTTCTTACCTATGCTAATCAGCTCGGAAGCTCAATAGTCAATACCAGGGGAGATTAGCAGTCATTCAGGTAATTTGCCTGAATGCATCACTAGGTTGTGCAATAACAAAACTACTATAAATATATACACCACTCAGAGGGTCAAACTCTCAAGCAACCGATCAGAAACACATCGTTTTAGCTTTTTCTTCACATGTTCTTTTTTCCTGATTAAATAATTATGCTTCAGCAATTTATAAGCTCAATTCTCCGGGAGCTCCCAACTCTTCAGATCGTTTGCTCAAACGGATCCCAGGTCGTATCATCGCAACTTAACCTGAAGTATCTAAAGGGTCAGTCCTCCCTATTCCTCACAGATACAAACTACAGTTGACCTAGAACAACATCCCCTTTTGTTTAAGGTAATTGTTATCACCATGTAATCACAAGTGCACGGAATAAAATGGATCCAAAATGCAGGTTCGATCAATTTCAAGAATTGTCAAAGACGGAGCAGGAGGGATTAAGGGCAGAGGGGACGGCGGCTCACCGTGGACAGCTGGGGAGGCGGGGGAGGGTAGAGCGACTGGTTGGAAGGGGGGAATTGGTCGAGGAGGGAGGGCATATACATGACGCCCGTCCCGTGGAAGCCCTTGTTGCCATCGAGGGAGACGATCTCAGGCCCGATCCCACACACCACGAAGTACTCGAAGATCCGCGACGGCGACGTCGGCGGTGACAGCGACATCGCCGGATCCGATCGGAGAAAGCAGCGATGGCGTTGAGGAGGAGGGCAATGGCGTCGACGTCCTCGTTCTACTCCGATTCTTGGACGAGATCTGAGTTGAGGGAGGAGGAGTGTGGTTGGCTCCGCAGAGGAGACCCGGTTTCGCTAATTGGAAGGCCGCCAGCGGTCGGATTCTACTTTTTCCACTTCTACACTTTCAAATTGTTTATTTGATTTTTAAGTGGACTTTTCCATAAATACAACTAATGCAGTGCATCATTTGCGCGTATTTTATTATTTACGGATATATATACATTATGACGTCAATTATGAGGCACAATAATATAATTGTGCAATTAGCAAGTTCATTTACCCTAATTTACTTATGTTGAAACTAAGTTGCTTCAAATCTCATTACTGCTTACAAATATTCAAATATGCCTAAAAAGTAATTTAATTCAAATTATTGAAAATAAAATACATGACTCTTTTGTTATATTTTTTTTTGCAGCTGTCGGAATACTGAAAATGAAATAATAAAAAACTAATTCCGAAGCAGCTCCATTTACTAAATTCATATTATTCTCCTTTAAAAACGAATGTTTAAAAAATATATATATATAACTTTCATTATTTATATTCATATACGACGCCAAGTAAGGTGCAAATGAAATTGGATAACTGGATTAAACGAAAGGTGGGCGGTTATCGAAAAAGATTGCAAGTTACGTAAACTATATACATTTTTTTGTTTCCCGTTATTATAGCTTTATCAGTATTCCAAAGAGGCCAAGACTGGTTCTTTATTTCATAACAATAAGATTGAAGGAAAAAAATTTTACCGGAAAAAGATTTCTCCGGAAATTATTTGTTTGTCATTTAGTTATTAATGCATATCATATATAAATTACGTATAAGTATTTTATATATGAATTTAAAGCAAAGATATTAAGCATATCTAATTCACATGCAATAATTGAATTTATAAATCATCATTATTTATCAATTTTATTATTCATTATCAAATATTATAACGCACTCAAATCAACACCTCGCCACGTGGCCAAGATGTGGAACTAGAGATGCTACTTTAACTGACTACGCTCTGACTCTTTGATTAGTCAACAAAATTTTAGAATAAATATAAGAAAATGAAACAAGAGTAGAATGACTAAAAGGGTCCAATGGATAATATGCGGAAGATAAACAGATAAAGAGTCTACATGTCTCTTCACAACAAGGAGTATAATATCCTGATTGATAGTCATACAACTCAATAACCATAAAATAAAGAGACATAATGATAAAGAAGACTCAAAGTCCCATCTATGTGCAGATAGTATCCACCACGAGTATCAGTTGTCGCACTCACCACCAGCATCAAGAATTCACCACAGTCTTGTTAGCTATGGGATTCAACACAGGAGAAACAATATCCTATGAGCATAAAACGCTCAGTGTGTAACGCAATAAGTACATAAAATAAGCAATTAGATATGAACATGAAGATGAAATTTAGTCAGGCCTTTCTACTCAGATCAATGATCATATCATGCTTTAAGTCTGCTCTAAATATAAAGTTAAGGTCATACTTTCCTGGAACAGCATCAGGGGTCATACCTACCTTCTATCCTGGAACAACATCAAATAGAGTTATCATTATTCAGAAATAAACTACCCTGGAACAGCCTCAGAGAATATCCTGAAACAACATCAGGATTATATATCATATCCTGGAACAACATCAGAACATAGATAGGATCAACATATCCTGGAACAACATCAGGATTATATGTAATGTTCTAGAAAAGCATCAGAACATAGATAGAATCAACATGTTCTGGAACAGCATCAAGACATAAACAAGATACATGAAATCCTGTATTAGTGTAAGTACTTTAATGTGAATTTCTTTAGCAATCTTGGATCTTATCCCATTAATGTGTTCATGTGACTTTGGGGTAAATTAATCAATCTCTCACGAGTCTTTCAGGTACGCTGACTGCCAATGATAGTGCACTACCATGGACAATGCCCAAAAAAGAGAGGATGCACGTGAATCCTCTTCGTTGAACAGCGGGAGCAGGCTGAACAACAAGAACCAGGTAGCAGTCAGGCTACCCACCCTATATATTAACTTTGGAGGCTCCTAAACAATGGTCGGCGTCCTACTTGTGTTATTAATCTTGCACCCTTACCACAACAAGGTCCTTAAGTATTAAATCAAGGATTTAGTTCTATCAACTGAGTCTGGAACCCGGGCCGTGTGGTCAGAATACGGTCCGTGTCCAATCGAGTCAACACGGCCCGCGTATCGCGACACGGTCCGTGTGCTATCTAGGGTTTTCCGCCGTTGCGTCCGTCTCATGCGTCTCGTCTGCGCCTTGCGTCCACCGCCGTGTTCCATCGAATACTGTGCCTTTTGCGACGTATCGGGCTGCCTGGTGTGTTCGGTCGCCCGCACCGGCCGTCTAAAGTGTTCGGTCGCCCGCACCGCACCGCCTTGAGTGTTCGGTCGCCCGCACCGCATCGCCTAGAGTGTTTGGTCGCCCGCACCG
>LTAE01006631.1:3683-24831 GCA_001647135.1 Pontederia paniculata
TATTATTATTATTATTATTATTA
The DNA here is from genome assembly GCA_001647135.1 of Pontederia paniculata. Taxonomy (NCBI): domain Eukaryota; kingdom Viridiplantae; phylum Streptophyta; class Magnoliopsida; order Commelinales; family Pontederiaceae; genus Pontederia; species Pontederia paniculata. The sequence goes on from LTAE01006631.1 coordinate 3,707, forward strand.
TTATTATTATTATTATTATTATTATTATTATTATTATAAAATAATATAGTTAATGTACATTTATTTACTTTTATATGAAATTTACTTTTATAGTTAATAATATAGTTGTACTTGATAGCTGGCGAGTTCCCATTGGCTCGTTTTCTTGCCCTCTTCTCTTCTTCCTCCTGTTCCTGTCAGTTCTTTTTTTTTTCCTCTTCGTTCATGATCTCGACTGGTATTGTTACCATAGTTTCCAAAGTGTTAATAGTTAGAGATAACATTGAGGTTGATTGCTTTTTCAGATGCTGGAGCACAGGAATCATTGAACTGTAAGTAGAAAAATTGTTTCCTCTTCTTCTGCAATGTTTTGTTCTTCATTGCAGTGGGATATTTTGTTTGATCTCTTTCTTTTTCTTGTTCTTTTAAGGCCTATTGCTTGCTTGACAGGATCACATCGATAATTTTCTGTTCTGCAATATTATTTTTTGTGGATGAATTCATATCCTTTTGCAAAGATTTTGTTTGCTCTTTGCCTTTTGATTAAAAAAATTCAATCTTTAATGATGTATCTTTTGGAATGCATGTTTCTTGAACCTGAGTTTTTTTGCGGAAAGGGTATAATGATTTCATTATTATGGATTTAAAATAAAAAGATTTCCATCAGGTGATCAGATGCTGATGTTAAGGTATTAGAAGTTGATAGCTAAGAGGTAAAAGGTCTTGCAACATCTAAAGTGACATAGTATTTTAGTTCATCAACAATGCAAAATCAGCAGAAACAGTAACATAACCATGTGGAAATGATGGTGCTCCAAATAGAGTTTCACATCTAGACAGAACATACGAACATGGATATATCTTCAACCCTCAAGCTCGCGACATGTCGGTCAAGAGCGATCCCGAGAAAGTACTGAACCTGTTTTGCACAGTAGATATGTTTTGTGTAAGAGCATGACTTTGCATGTGAATGCTTGAATGAGATAAGAACACTTTGATACTACAAGTTGAAAGGATTGATGTTTGAAACCATTTTTAGGCCATTCTTGAGTTACATGCCTTAATTTCCCCCATTTTTAGGCCATTCTTAAGTACTGATAAGTGTTTTTTTTTGGGGGTTGAAACAACTGTTAAGTTTTTGTATGTCATCTTACTAGGCAGTAACATGTCATGCTATGCTAACTTGTATAACCAATTCGGTTTGCATTAAGGGTGATAGATCTCAACTCTCAAGTATTAAGTTTGTATATCTAAATCCATCATTCAAATAACAGTCACTTTCTGAAGTGCTTGTTTCTTGGTGCCCATATCATAAGAAGAAACTGATTGCTTCATTCTGTTTCACCACATCAATTTTTTGGACAGTATAGTTCTATTGAAGATGATTTGAAATCGACTTTTTTCTCATATATTAATTGCTTATGCTCTGAACCTCCTTTCTCTTCACCGCTAAGACATATTAAGGTTTTGATTCAATCTCAAATGTGTATTTTAGGGCTTGATTTCTCTATTTTTAGGAATATTGATGGGGAAGGTTATTGACTTATCAAATTTTATGCCAGTAACCACGAATCAATGAATTACAAATTGCATGCTGGTCCATAATGCTCTTAACAACAAATGGAAACTTAAATGGAAAATTACTAATAGTTTTTCTGTCATTAAGAATGCTAATCCAAAGTCGGATTCAGTGAATGATAATTTATGAATTTCTTCTTGCACCAATATTTGTACTTCTGTCATAAAAAATGCAAACACGATGATGCTATGTGTCAACCCCAAAGAAAACTTCCAATGTTAGAGAGCACAATAGCTTTCACTTGGTGAACTTAATCTGATATCTCTTTATTCATCTACTGAATGCTTTTGGATGACCAACGATGCAAATGTTCAGTAGTGTCAATTGGATTGATGTGCTTATATATGAAGATTTATCAAAATGAACATGTAATTTAGTGTCTTCCCTGATTCCCAGAACAAAACTCAGTATCGAGTATTATACAATTACATTCATGTGTGTGCTGTTGCAAGCATCTATGATGATATATGTTGTTCGTTAATGTGATTATGTAGCAATGTTATCTATGGAAATAGAAAGACACATACCTGTTTCATCTTTCATAGTTGGCTTTGTACACCTCTCGTTTTGACCTCATGGCCTTTGCAGTAAATAGAACAAGACAGCGGAGTACGGAAATAGAAAAAGAATGTCATTAATATTCGTAAGAAACTTTTGATATTCATCATTACGGCAAATGGTATTAAACTTCGACCATTGCAGTTTAAGGATCCTAGTGAAGTAATTATCTGAATTATGTATCCAGGTAAATAAAATAAGTGTCCAAATAAAATATAGCCTTATATGTAACTTCAATGATAAGCTACCTGTTTTGTATGGGTTTGATGATGAACTTTGGTTTATTTAGAGTCCTGTTGAACCAAACTTCAAAGTCTTCCTCTGAGAACAGATGACTGAAAATATCATCATATTGGCCGTCAAAGCAATTTATCTTGTAATTTCTTCCTTGTTTTTCCAGCTTTGCTTGTTTTTCAAATTTGATCTGTGTGCTAGTGGTTATACTTAGCATAATTAAGAGAACTTTTGAGCTGGTCAGTTGGTTGTATTCTTCTGTGCTCAGAAGAAGTGATTCAGCTTGCTGCATTAATTCTGGTGAAAGCCATATCCAAAAACAGTCTGCTGATTCAAATTTCTTCTCAAACAGATAGAAGGATCGTGGTTCTGGAAGCTGTTTTGATGGCATACTCCACCTCTCCTGGACGTACTCCTCATACAAGCAAACAAGTTCATCTCTTGGAATTTTGGGGTTGGCAGTCTGAAAATCATTTAAACACAACTGGTAGAGATCTGCTGCAAGATTCAAACTACCTGGATCATCTTCTTTTATCTGAAACTTGTCCTTTTTCAATAGCCATTGGTAGAAATCATTCTTGTGTTGCGCCCTAAATCTTTCAAGATGCAAAGCTGGCATCGCTTCTAGACGGCTGAGTTCAAGAACTAGTTCAGTTTCTCCAGGTGTGCTTAAGGGGAGTGGGAGTAGAGGAATTCTTGTTGAGTCTGCTGGACAGAAAATAAAATGTGGTATCCCTCCTTTCGCTCTTCGGAACCAGACCTCGGTGGTTTCTTGCTCCATGAATTCTGTATTGGCATTGTGAAAGTAGCTGCCATTTTGTTTCAGATAAATATACAATGTCTTTTTATCATTGGGATGTAGTTTTCCTACTTCATGGAAATGCAATTCCTCTGAGCCAACAGCAGTTACAATAGATTTAAGACCTTGAGTGTTAATTTGATTGACTTCTTGCAGACTGAATAGCAATTCCGAAACCATATTCATGTGGTTTGGCAGATAAATGCCTTGGTCAATTAACCTAGAGAACCTCTTATGTAACAAGAAGTAAGAATCTGGCTGCGGCGGTTGTTTGCCTTCGGAGGACCATGTTTGCTGCAAGTACGATTTGAAGCTTCTCACAAGTGATTCATTCAGCCGGGCATCGGCAGGCTCTTCTGTAGGATAAGCAGTAAAAATGCCCTCTAGGAGGTCCTTTGGATATCTTTTGAATATCTCTGCGCAGACCGGCGTCTGCTGATACCACTGGATGAATGCAAGCCTTTGATCTCTGTTCATCCTGTCATACTCAAGAGGTGGGAGGCGCTGAAGACGATTCACATCCTGCTGTTCTCTCTGCTGATCCTGAATCTCCTGCCAATGGTAATAAGTTCACATAAAAAATCATTGTCTTTGAATACAATGTCTTATAGAGTGCAATCTAATAACTGGATAAAACCTTGTTTGCAGTTCTACAACATGCTCATGGCACACATAAAAAAAAATAGTAGGCGCTATTAGCACTATTTGGACATGATCCAATGCTGCTGTTAACAACATGTATTCCCTGCAGTTTCAGAGCAAGATTACTGCTCCCTTTTCTTCACAGAAGAATCATCAGCATGCAGATGGCATATCAAAGAAAAGATTTACAACTTTTATCAGCTTATTTTTTACAAATAAGAGAAGGAATGTTTCAGAAAGTGCATTGGTGCAATGCGATTGCACAGTGATGAATGAACTGCGTGTGGTTGTGTTTTTACCAATGAAACAGCTGCTGATGGAGGAATCTGCTTCGGAGGATCCATTGAAGAGCAGCAGAAGGAGCTCGTCGTATGCAACAATGCAAGTGTCCTTTTCTGCAAAATGAAGGAACAAGAACCTTTTTTTATTATTTGGATTTTTATTTGACGGCCCAAAACCGCAAATAGTTATGAACTTTTGGTTCAAATGGTCCATTAATTCTCTTCCTTTTGTAAGATTTGTTTCACTAATTTTTTTACATTTATCTATATTTAATATTTTACAGGGATTTGTTAAAAGATATTACTTTTTCAAGTATTAAAAATTTTAAAGAAATAAATTAATTTGGTAGATTTTTTATTAGAATATTGAATAGTAATTCTTGGGAAAACATTTATATACTTTTTTCTAGTTTTTTTTTTTTTGGATTTTTGTTTGAGGTCCAAAATCGCAAATGAACTTTTTGCCCAACTGATCCATTAGTTCTCTTCCTTTAGTAAGATTTTTTTATTAATTATTTTTTTCACATTTGTCTATATTTTACACAAATAATATTTTGATATGAATTTAGTTCCGAGAAAAAAATGAATTTAGGAATCTCATATTCCAGTTATGTGAACACTGTGATATTCGACGAATTATTCAAGTACTAATTTTTTTGAGAATAATTAATTTAAAAGAATTTAACCCTTAATATTGAATTACCAATTATGGAAAAATATTTTTTATATTTTTTTCTCAATATTATATACTTCTTGACCAAATATAACACAAATGTTTGTGAATAATTTAATAAAAAAGAAATTGATTTTTCAAAGCACTTGAATCATTGAATAGTAAGTTGTACTGTGACATTTCAAAATTCGATCTTTGCCACATGGCATAGCCACTTCTCGTAGATGCTACTATCTTATAATACTTGATCACTTTTTTGACCAAAATTGATCAAAAACATAAGAGTTCAAAACACAAATTATAATTTGATTCCACCAAATTTCATCTAATAGAATAATTCCAACATGAAATTGATTCATTAAATGATTTTTTCTTTTCTATCAATTGATCTGTTACTCATCTTTCATTGGCTTGAGAAGGTGAAATGTCAATTTGAGTTCTCGATTATGGATTGGAAGGCGTCCCACTCCAATCGCTCTTTCAAAAAACTTTTTTAATCCAACACGCCATAGATGATGAAGTCGATGGCTCAATCTGAGCTCTCAATCGATTGCCAGAGGTGCACAACTCTGATTAATCTTTCAATGAACTTTCATTTAGTCATCTAAAATGCTGAAATTGACGACGGATTAAAATATGTGCCAATGAATCTACACATGAACATACCAAGTCAAGAGACAACGAATCTACACAATGAATCTGCAAATTCTGTAGGATAAGCAGTGAAAATGCCCTCTAGGAGGTCCTTTGGACAATTGCGATTTAGTCAACTGAATCAGATGAGACTTGATGAACGAATGTGATCAAAGAATTGACTATGAGTCTATACTCAAGGATGATGAATCACAATCAACGACAACAAATTAATGATAAATAGTGATTATAATCGATGTGATGGACCTTGATCAGTAACAATTTCAAATATTGACAACCATGAATTAATAATCACCAATGATCTTGAAGTCGATAACGAGGTAGGGATCAATATTGATTCCATAATCAACAATGACACATCATGTTTAACAGTGACGAACCACAAGTCGACAACATTACCAAAAATCAATAACGATGAGTCATGATAATAGTGATTTGTTTGTAAAAGGATCATGATAGATAATGATGAAATGACAATTGTCAATTAACTCCATGGCCATTATCGATAAGTCATGCCTCCAAGTATGAAATCATAAGATTGAGTCAAGGGAGTCATGCATCTCTTATTTCAATTATTTACTTCCACATGATTAGTGACTACTCTATTGCCTGTGATAATCTATTGAATATTCAATTGTCTTGTTGTCCATCTTGTGTACTTTTAGTTTGAGCAAAAGTAGAATACTTATGTTTTTTTTGCTACATTTAACCTATCACTTTTGTTCCTCAAGTGAACTCTCAGCCTTAAAGGCTACATATTTGTCTCTACATAAGTGGAATAGTCCACTACAGTCATTTGCTCATGGGTATGAAAAATAATTTATCCATATAGAAATATTCTTGCATTGGTCAATGAGTATTGATAAGGATTTCCAACTTGATAGTAAAAATTGGTACAATAGTCTATTTCAGGCGATTAACTCTCTCTTTGTTTCTCATTATCAAATGCATAAATTTAGACATTGTGAAGGCATTCTTATATTTTAGTAGATTCTAGGTCGGATCTTATATTTTATTCATGTCCTTCCACTAGGTCAAAGCAATCTTGGCTATAGACACCCAAGTCATTTTTATTTTCTTGTCTCTCAAGTTCATCATTTTGAATACTCACTCAAATCTATCCTTTAAATCTCAACTTTTTCGAGTTTTGCTCACTCTCAAATTCATCAATGTCATTATCCTTGATTTCACTTCACATAGCAAATCAAATCACGGTCACTAGTATATAAAATTTAATCAAACAATACTTGCTCAATGAGACCTACTTCACTATCTAAACCTATATTTGAGTCCACACTCGTACTTGAGCTACTTAATCAATCAACTCCATTACGATCACTTTTGTCGCATAGCTAGAGTCATTTAACTTATAGTTCTTTTAAATCATCAATAATCATATCAATTATAAGTCTCTTTGTACATCTAAATATTCCATATATGCTATCACTATAGATTATAATATCAATCCAATTTCTTTTACACTTCTCGAAAAACTTCGAGAATAATCTAAAAGACACATAATACACTATTTACCGGTCTAATGTCGACCAAATTCTACCAAATATAATAGACCTTGATATCAACCAAGAAATATCACTTTCATAACATGTCCCGATATTGACCGAGAGTTGTCATGATAATAATATTTTTCACCTATGTTTGTATCAACTTAGAATTTGTCACAAATATTATATACCTTAGGTTAAAAGTTTCATAGGTTGCATCTATATCCTACATCAAATATGATAATTACTAGTTAACATATCATTAGCATTATATGCATATAAAAGATGACATACTCATATCAATAATAAGAATGTCATATTTATTCTAATTTGCATATCAAAGCATATTTCATATCATATCTATATTAGAGCACATATCAATTTTCTTTTAAAAAATTACATCATGATGCTACTTTTAGGATACATTATCGCAAGTTAAAGTCAATATTTATGCACACAAGCATAAATCAGACAAGCACATGAAAATTCTTTTAATTTTTTTTACCCCGACTCTACCCATATCCTTTGCGTTGGACCTAATGTATGATCTCTGATACCATAACTTGTCATGCACCGAACCCACCGCCCGAGCGCGACAAGGGTGTTACAACCATTATACTTATTCAAATTCAAATTCAATAGACGACGGTCACCAAAATGGTCAACGACTCATAAATAAACTAACTCTGGGATTCGCCAAAAAATTCAACATGACCTTTGCTAAGAATTCATCTTTCGGTCACGTACATATAAAAAAATGGGCCAAGCCCGAATCATATAACTAATATCCAACTATAATATAACAAAAGTAAAGGGCCAGGTACCTGAGAAAGTCCAACAATACTCTCCATCACAACAATTAAGAATAGACACTAGGGTTTTTGAAAGTATAGGACAAAAGAGTTCTGAAAGAGTAGGACAGAATGATAACAACTCTCAATCCTCTCCAGTTAACTCATATGCACATAGCCTAATTACTATTTCCCCTTTTTAAGTGCCTTGTGTGCATGCAAAGCCATCGACCATCCACGAGGAGTTTCACCTCCTCCTCATCTACAAAACATATAAAACATAGACAAATAGAGGAGTGAGCATGAAAGTGCTCTGTGAGGTAGAGATTCCACAAACTATGAAAATCGAAAAATAAATTCGAATATAAATCACAACTCAAAATTCATCATCAAATGTCAACCATAACATCATATCATACATAGCTTCTTTTACATCAAAATACTTGCAAACTAGATGCAAAGTCAAAACATGCTATGCATGATTCTAACTATGTGCCATGACACTACTCGCCATCCACGAGTACATCCCACATCCACCATCCTTGTATCTCATCATATCCGCCACAAGTGGGTCAAACAGCTTGTGCCAATCGAGCTTGCAAATGACTCCATCTCATCCTTCAAGAGAGGTCAAACAACTCGTACAATCGTCGCTCGTGCTCGCAAATGACTCTCTCGTCACCACAATCCAACATACATATCATATCATCGTCAATGAGAGACCAAACAACCCGAACAGTCATAGCTCGTGTACGCAAATGACTCTCTCGTCACCATGATCCATCATAAGTAAATCACCTTGCTCCCACGTGAGCCACCATGCATGCTCTAATGCGTATGCACGATGTGCCATGATATCATCAAAGATATAAACACATATTTAGAATATAGATTTCCATGCAAGATTTGCTACAGATACACAATGATACATCTGAAAAATCCAGGATAAGATAATACATCATAACCTCCGAATCCATGAAAATTTGATCACGAAAACCCGTGAAAACATTTAAAGCACATTATTAAAAAAATAATCACATCATTAGTTAATATAATTAATCACATGAGCTAAAGAAAAACTTAACTGAACCACTAGCGATATGGTTATATATAAGATCATGATCAAATACACTCACCTCGGCTACGCTCGTTCTCGTCATATCTCCCGGTTACGAGAAAATCTACGATGGGAAACCTATTCAAATAGGTGATTAATTATATTAGTGTTACTTGTATATAACCATAAATTCATTTATGTCATTGTCATAATATTCACATATTATATATTAGATTATACTTATGCGTTTGTTGTTATTGTAGTATAATTATCTCTGCTATACTTCATAGTTTATTTAATAATCCTCTTGCGATGCTAACAACACATATATCAGCACAGATTTAGTGTCTTTTCAAATTTATCATTTGCTAGTTAGTTATTTATTCACTTATATTAGTATACACCCGAGTAATATATTAGTTACCCCATAGCTTGGTTTGACCAGCTCCTTAGCCTTAAAATTATTACTTAGATATCACATCCATATATCCATACTCCATTTTATCCAATTATAACGGCATACATATGAGATTAATAAATACACATTTATATGCACAAACACAACATATACATATAATTACGAAAATATGTCTGCATGTAAGTGTTATTACCAACTTAACCCAGGTGGTCCTCATTCTATGATTACCCTTATTCAATCCTACAATAACTAATGATTAATTCTGTCCCCTCTACATCAGACTAAGTAAAACATTTGATACTTCCTTCTTTTACACACATATATATATATATATATATATAACTTGTATTTGCGTATGCATTAATAAAAGTACATGCTAATCTATATTAAGATTTGTAGCTTACCATCATATTGATTTTATTTATAATACCCCAAAGTCACTCCATTGCTGATTAATAGCACTTTAACTATATCTATATCATAACCTTCTCAAATCAGATTACTACCTATACTTAACGCCAAATTGTTATCATTAACACAATATCACTCCAAAAGATTATTAATCTATTGAATTATATACTAATTGTTGTTACACATTCCTTCGACTAAGAATTTTAACCAACCTAATAATAATAATAATAATAGGGGTTAATCATCTTACTTGGTCTACAGCAAAGAAAATAGAGTTCCAAACAAAATAATAGGGGTTTAATTGCCTTGTAGCTAATCCAAATAATCAACAAATGAAAGATAAGACAAAAGTAACCCTTTAAAACTAGTATATATCAACTAAGCATTAGTGAATATCCTTAATTGTAGCTTCCTCCAAAATTGAGTTATGCCTCTATCACGTGGTACCTGCACACAAAATCTATACCATCAACGATGACTGCTTCTTAAGTCGCTGCCCCTCTCTTTCTTGTGGATCTATGTGCGTTTTAGATCTAGTTTGTTGATCTCCGGAGATAAAGGTGGGATCTTGAATTGAGAAAAATGTCCCATCTTTGTACTCGTGGAAGTGAGGGCTTAGTTTGATTTTGAGCGTCTGCACTACAGATCTGGATTTATCTAATTGTAGAGATAAAAATTTGAACTTTTTGCAGAAGCTTTTTGATGTAGACTAACATTAACCTTAAACTAAATTATCCGCTAAAACCTAATTAAATTATTCAGTTAAGAGAGAAATAAACTGAAATCAGAATTTTTATTCATCAAAGCATGTCTTAATACAATCATATGGGGTTTATATAGAGTTCACAACTCCCATATAATCATAACATGGAAACCTAATAAAAGAAACCTAATTAAAAGGAAATTAACTCAAAAGACCTAAACTAAACTAATGGACTAAAGACCCATAAAACTAAAGATTAATGACTATAGAGAAGAATGTCAATGAGCTTCTTTGTTCTACATCACTTTTCTTCTTATGAGTCCTTTTCCATGAGCAATCTATTGGATAAAAAATGTTCCTTTTTTTATCTTTTCCTCTCTTACAATTATTTTTGGATCCTTTCTGTGGCTTACTTATATGATATCAAGCACAATATAAGAAATAGTGATTAGCAGTGTGAATTTTACGACAAATTTGGACCGTTTTGGAAAGAGGATAACAATCTTTGCTTTTCTGTCTCACAATTGAATGCTCTTGTTTCTTGAACCTCTGCGAAGATCCACATTTCCCTCTGCAAGTGTATGGATTTAGTAAGGGTTTATAAACTAAGTGGATTGCAACATCTGAATTGACAACAGTTTTTAGGTTTCCAACAATGCAAAATCAGCATAAATTGAGAGGTAAAAAAATATGTAGAAAGCTCCCGAAAGCGTTTCACTTCTAGTCAGGACGTATGCTTAAGAAACTATTAGAGTAGAGAATATATGTTAGCGTCAGAGTATGATGTCGCATGTGATTGCTTCATAGAGATAAAAACACGGTCTTGCCGCATCTGGTTTGACAACACTTTTTAGGTCTCCGACAATGCAAAATCAGAAGAAATAGAGAGAGTAAAAATATGTAGAAATGACCTTGCTCCCAAAAGTGTTTCACATCTAGTCAGGACATATGCTCAAGAAAGTATTAAAATAGTGTAGATATGTTAACCTCAGATATGATGCCACATGTGAATGCTTCAAAGAGATAAAGACACATTAAAGCAACAAATCACGATAATTGATTTTCGAAAACAGTTGTAGATATACTCAAAATAGAATATTCATTGTCACAACCATCAATCAGAATTATAAAATAACTAGGATAATGAAGTTGCGGCGCTGCAAATGCTGAAAACTCCACAACTCAAGGCAACAAGCATGATGGGCTAATCATCAACTTAATGTCATCTAGGTGCATAATAGAAGTGACGGAGGCGGATAAAGGCAAACACTACGAAGACTAGCAAATACACTAGTATCACATAAATCACGTAACCGCTTCAAAATGCCTCGCTTGAACCGAAGCCAACTTCTGTGAGACCGACTGGAACTTTAAGATAGAAACCTCGAATGAAATGTGCCTCGTCCACCTAACCCACTCACGCACCGGCAGAGCAATGTCTCCGCCCGCGAAAAGGTTTAAATAAATATATGTGTTTGCGATCATCCAATTAATATCTTTCTTATTTGTCAAAGTTACTGATGCCCAGCTAGCTCCCGTGATCATGATTACCAAAATGGTTGTCGTCGCAAGGAACACCAAAAAATTGAATCACTAGTGTTCGAACTTGGCTACCCAATAGTGGTGCAAACAATCATCAACATCACCTTTTGTATCAGATCCCTGATCATAAAGATGAGATATGATGAAAAGGGTTTAGGATTTCTATTGGTATCGAACCCTTTACTCATATCAGCAAACTTGTAAATGGTCGATAAAACACACGTCATCGACCAATATACGTCCACAAAGAGTATCACATTAATATGAAAATGATAAAATTTAATGACTTTTATCATAATACAAATTTATATATCAAATAGGAAAAGTTGAATAATACTAACTTTTTCTTCCTCTTCCGTGGGAAGCCAAAAGCACGTAATAATGAACAACAATGTGATTGTTATGGGTTCTCAATTGTCAACAGGCAATACGGCTTGCAGACATTCTGAATTGTAATAAAAAAAATTGAAAACTAGAAATAAAACAAATCCAGAAATGAAATTTCAATAGAAGAAAAAGAACAGATAAAAATGAAACTAACACCATAAAAAATGTGAACAATATTTAGTCATCTCCATATCTATTTATCATCATCAAATTTATTATATATTTATTATATATACATATGTCCCAAAAAATACAATGTAAGAAAAGCTAGAAATGATAATAGTTTATACCTCTCCCTCTATCATTATGAGCAATAATTCCAACTCCACCATCACCACCAGCAACCTCTCCTCCTCCTGGTATAGCAATAGCAATATCAACTTCTTCTTTTCTGGCCATATTGTCATGATCAAGAGGATCGGGATCCTGAAGGCCAATTATGTCCTGTTGTTCCCTATGATGGTCTTGAATAATTAAATATCATCAATTGTGGTTTATGTTTCAGTTTTTTTCCTTGCAGAAATCGAGATTATATACCTTTCAAGGAATTGCTTCTATGGAAGCAGAGGAGGAGCAGTGACGGAGCTAGAATTTTTTTTTATGGGTTCACCAATAAAATTAAAATTTATAAATAAATAAAAAAATATTAAATTATTTCGATAATTGATTTCGAGAGGTTTCATTTTTTAAAACTTGTCAATAATATCACATTTGTTTACAATACGAAATACATCTTTCTCGATATATGCAATCAAACATATCATTTATTCATTGATCTCTATTTCGATTTCGCAGTTATAAAACCTAATAATGGTTAGTTGCACAAATAGGTTTAAAAATTACAAAACTTAATCAGAGAAAGAAGTATGTTATTACACATAAAGTCAATATCTTAACAAAATAAAAATAAAAATAAAAATGACCAACCTAATATATGCATAATACTATTAATGATTAGTTATTCAAAAGCTAAAAATAATATGAGAATAACATTTATGATAAATTAAAAAAATACAAGCAAATATATTTGTTATAAAAAATTATGATGAAAGTAAATACATTAAGATAAAAAATAACATATAAAATATGCATACCTGAGAAATTAAGAAATAGGAAATAAAAACTGAATTTTTTTCTTTTGAATAATTAATAGATTATTAAGCGAGATAAGTATCTTGTATTTATACAGAACTAGAATAGATTAATAGCTAATTGGTATTTATAATTGAAATAGGAGTAGTAGTTGGGCATGGACTTGAGCTGGAACAGTAATAAGAGTTGGGCTTGGATTTAATCTGGAATGGTCATAGTAGTTGGACTCTTCATCATGAAGCAGAAAAAAAATAAAAAGGGTGGGTGCATGGATTTGAAATAGGGTAGGTGTCAACAGGTTCCTCCAACGACAGAGCCAATCATCTTAGCAACGCCAAATTAGTGTCCCATACTATTTTTCAGTGCCTGACGTGCAGGCGGCGGAAGGCACGTGCCTCCGCCCTTGAGGAAGAGCTTAGTCTCTGTCATGCTCATCTTCTGAAACTGGAGCCCTAACTTCTTCAGGTGGGTCACCGTGCTCGCTCTGCCCTCTACTGATGAGGCTGGATGAATGCAGCTGCGCTTGGGAGATCTTCAATTTGTCAAAAAAAGCTCAAAGACTTGATTTTGATATGAATCTAATTTTCTTAGCTATCAATTACAGAACTGTACATGCTTTATATAATACAAGCAGTTAAACTAGGAGCCACAATGGATGCCGAATAATATGCCATAATGGTGTTGAACGTGTAGCTAAAGAAGTGGCATGAGGTGTTGAATATGTAACTGCTGAAGGTGAACGTGGCGGTGGAATCGGTCTTCAGTTGACAGGTGCTAACACTCCCCCACAAGCCCCGCGAGAGCATTCTCCGAGACGGAGCTTGTCCCTAAGAAATTGAAAGCGGGTACTAGGCAAAGCTTTAGTCATAATATCGGCAATTTGATCTTTAGAATAATATGCCATAATGGTGTTGAACGTGTAGCTAAAGAAGTGGCATGAGGTGTTGAATATGTAACTGCTGAAGGTGAACGTGGCGGTGGAATCGGTCTTCAGTTGACAGGTGCTAACACTCCCCCACAAGCCCGGCGAGAGCATTCTCCGAGACGGAGCTTGTCCCTAAGAAATTGAAAGCGGGTACTAGGCAAAGCTTTAGTCATAATATCGGCAATTTGATCTTTAGATGATAAATAACGAACATGAAGGCGTCGACCAGCTACTTCTTCACGAACAAAATGAAAATCGATTTCGACATGCTTTGTTCTTGCATGGAAAACAGGATTGGCAGACAAGTATGTTGCGCCAATATTGTCGCACCATAAGATTGGAGCAGCCGGAGCAGAGAAGCCGAGTTCATTAAGAAGTTGTCGAAGCCATATCAATTCTGCAGTTGCATTGGCAAGTGCCTTGTATTCTGATTCGGTTGACGATCGGGAAACAGTTCTTTGTTTCTTAGCAGACCATGAAATTAAATTTCGACCATGATAAATGGCGAACCCACCAATAGACTTGCGATCAAAGGGGCTGCTTGCCCAATCTGCGTCCGTAAAGGCTTGAAGTTGCATAGTCGAAGCGGAGGAAAAATGAAGTCCAATATCAATAGTTGATTTGAGATATCGAAGTATCCTTTTGACAGCCTGCCAATGTGTATCAGCAGGTGCATGCATAAATTGGCTTACAACACTGACAGAGTATGCAATATCTGGGCGCGTGATAACCAAGTACTGTAAGGCTCCAACAGTTTGACGGTATAGGGTGGGATCTTCACACAAGGGTGTTGTTGGAACCAAGTGAGCGCCAGCAGCTAGTGGTGTTTTTACAGATTTAGCATTGACCATGCCTGTTCGTTGTAATATGGTGCGGATGTACTGCCTTTGAGAGAGAACCAAACCACCGGATTGGCGGATAACTTCAATGCCAAGAAAGAAGTTGAGGGAACCAAGATCACGAACTGTAAATTTGTTGATGAGATATTGTGTAATGTCTGCCAATAACGCCGGAGAAGATCCTGTAAGTATTAAGTCATCCACATATATAAGAATAAAAGCAACAGCCTTAGGAGTTCTATGTATAAATAAGGACGTGTCAGTTGCAGAAGGATGAAAGCCAAATGCCTTAAGAGCTGTAGTGAGTGTCTGGAACCATGCTTTTGGGGCCTGCTTTAAACCATAAATAGATTTTAGCAGATGACAGACATGCGTAGGTCTTGAAGTATCAATAAATCCTGGTGGTTGCTGCATAAAAACCGTCTCATTAAGAGTGCCGTGTAGGAAGGCATTACCAATGTCAAGTTGACGAAGAGACCAATGGTGAGAGACTGCAATCGACAAAATAAGACGAACAGTTGTAGGTTTGATTACTGGACTAAAGGTGTCATAGTAATCAACTCCAGGTGTTTGATGAAATCCTTTAGCCACGAGACGCGCCTTATGTCTCTCAAGAGATCCATCTGCCTTATATTTTGTACGAAAAATCCAGCGACAACCAATAACATTCATGGATGGCTTGTAAGGGACGAGACGCCAAGTGTTATTTCGTAAAAGCGCTGAAAACTCCTCTGACATTGCAGTCCTCCATTCCGGATGTTTATTTGCTGAAGTAAAACACGTTGGTTCCATTGAGGCCGAGAGTGCCTTGAGTCCTGCAAAGGTGCGATAATTGATAGGCTGACGGGGGCGAAGAACTCGTTTTGATGGTTCAAAAGATGGAAAGTGGGCTGGGGGAGGGGATGAAGGAGAGGAGGAAGATAATGTGGATGGAGAGGTGGAATTAAATATGAGAGAGTGAGTATTAGGTGGCGGTGTTGGTAGGGGTATCGCAAGATATGGGCACACAGGTTTGGTAACTAAGGGGGTGGATGTAGAATTTATAGGTTCAGAGAAAGGAAAAATATCCTCTATAAACCTGACATGGCGAGCAATATAAATTCGCCCAGTCGGTCTGTGATAGCAGCGATATCCTATAGAATTTTTCGGGTAGCCAAGGAAGATGCAAGGAAGGGAATGAGCATCAAATTTATGGGTATTATAAGGGCGTGTGTAAGGGTAAGCTGCACATCCAAATGGTCTAAGGAGACTATAGTCTGGTTGTTTATTGAATATTCGTTCAAATGGTGTTTGCATATTAATGGTTGGAGAGGGTAGTCGATTAATTAGGTACACAGCTGTGTCAATGGCAAAGTGCCAGTATCGTTTAGGAACGTGGGCATGAAGAAGAAGAGTGAGTGCCGTCTCTACCACATGACGTAATTTTCTTTCTGCAGTGCCATTTTGTGCACTTGTGTGTGCGCATGATAAACGATGAAATATTCCCTGTTGTTGAAGATAAGGATCAAGCGCCATAAATTCACCGCCACGATCAGTGTGAATTGTACAAAGTTTAGCTTGAAATTGGCGCTCAATAAGTCTATGAAATGCAGGAAAAAGTGTCATTACATCTGACTTTTTAAACAAAGGAAAAGACCATGAATAACGAGAATAGTCATCAACAATAATTAGAAAATATTTGTGGCCTTCAGAAGACAGTTGTGGTGCTGGACCCCAAATGTCGGCATGGATGAGTGCCAGAGGTGCTGAACTAAAATTATTGGTGCTGGGAAGGAACTGCTTGCTGGATTTTCCCTGAAAACATGAGGAGCATGGTTTATTTGTGCCTCGCGAGGAAGACTTGAGATCATGCTGTTGCAAGAGATGACGAAGAACTCGATGATGCGGGTGTCCAAGACGAGCATGCCATGTGGAGGATGAAATGGTGCTGACAAGAGCATTTATTTTTGCTTTGGAGAGACAAGGCAGATGATACAAACCATCATTGATTTTGCCGCGAAGAAGCTGCTGGTTTGTGAGGCGATCCTTGACAACAAAAAAGGTCGGATGAAATTCAAAGACACAATTGTTATCTGCCATAAATTTTCGAACTGAGAGCAAAGGTTTAGTGATGGATGGAACATGTAATATCGATTTTAAAAGAAGATTACGACCAAAAGATTGTAAAGAAGATTGACCAACATGTTGTATGGGAAGATTATTACCATTGCCAACTTGGACTTGATCAGTCCCATGGTACGTCTCAGCAGCTTGAAGAGATTGAACATCCGGGGTAATGTGATGTGTGGCGCCTGTATCAGGGTACCAATCTGTGTAGGGACCAGCAAAAGAAGAAGCAGATGTAGGCGGCGACATGGCATGCTGCATGGCTGTATGCGCTTGTGGTGGTTGTGTCGATGGATGTCGATAGTAGCATTGATAAGGAGAATGTCCTGCTAGACCACAAACAGGGCACGGTGGGCGTCGATGATGGTTGTTGCGTCCTCGCCCACCTCGGCTTCCTCTTCCTCTTTGGCGTTGACGGTTATTGTAGAGCGGCGAGTTGTTGGAAGCAAGGGAATTTGCAGCAGTATAGTTGGCAACAACAGAGGTAGTGTCAGACAGGTGCTGTGACTGTAGCCTGATCTCTTGACTTGTTAAAATGCTTTGTAATTCTGGAAAGGTCGTCGGGGTGCTCCTAGCAGCGAGTGAGGCGATAACTGAATTGTAATTAGGATGAAGATTGTTAAAAATGACAGCATTGAAATTGGCGGTGGACAGAGGATGACCGGCAGCAGCAAGTTCGTCGGCAATATACTTGGCCTGACGGAGATAGGAGGAGAGCGAAGTGTCTCCTTGCTTGAGGGTTTGAAGTTGCATTTGGAGTTGGAGAATCCGCGTTTCGGTGGGCGCACCAAAGGCCTGCTTGAGTGCAAGCCAAACATCGCGTGCTGTTGAGAGGCCAACAACAGTTGGGAGGACCTCCTCTGATAAAGAACAGAGAAGCCAGCTGAGCAAGAGCTGATCGCGGCGGCGCCATTCAATGAACTGCGGTGAAGCTGGAGCACCATCCTTAGGTGATGGTGGTCTGGAAAGAGACCCTTCAATGTGATCTTCTAGATCATAGCTGCATATAAGTGGCCGAATTTGTGTTGTCCATAGTAAGTAATTTGATGGCGTGAGTTTCAGCGACAGGTAGTGATGAGCCTGATGAAGAGCAGGTAAGGAGGGAGCTGTCATATTTTCAGTGGCTAGAGCTGAGGAGGAAGAGGATCTAGATGTTGCCATACGGAGGAAAAAAAATGCTAAAGGAATCGTGCTCTGATACCAACTTGATTTTGATATGAATCTAATTTTCTTAGCTATCAATTACAGAACTGTACATGCTTTATATAATACAAGCAGTTAAACTAGGAGCCACAATGGATGCCGAATAATATGCCATAATGGTGTTGAACGTGTAGCTAAAGAAGTGGCATGAGGTGTTGAATATGTAACTGTTGAAGGTGAACGTGGCGGTGGAATCAGTCTTCAGTTGACAGGTGCTAACACAAAGTGCTTTGAATCCCGGCGCTTTGAGCCACAGAAGGGTGAGGCTGCTTTAGAAGAAAGCAACAAAAACAGCTTCCTTTCACTGAAACTGTGAATAAAAGCATTTAAAAAAAACTTTCACCAAACAATGTAGTATTAAAAAGCAAGTCATGCTTTTTAAGAAAGCACTAAAAATAGCTCTCCCAAACGAGGCCGCATGCCTTTGATCCCTGTTCATATTGTCATGGTCATGAGCAGGGAGATGCTGAGGGAGATTTACATCCTGCTGGTTCTGGACCTCCTGCCAATGGTAATAAGGTCAAAACAGTGAAAGGAAAAAAAGATCATTCTCTTTAAATGCAACGTGAGATATATTGAAATCTAACTTTTACCTCATGACCTTTAACTACTTCAGGTTCTCCAAGTGTGCTCAAGGGGTGTGGGAGTAGAGGAATTCCTGCTGAATCTGCTGGACAGAAAATAAAATGTCTCTTTTTTCAAACTGTTCGTACTTCATGGAAAAGCAGTTTTTTTGAGCCAGCAGCAGTTACAATGAAAACCAGACTCCTACTTCTTTTTTCAGTACAAGTCTGCTAAGTCATCTTGGGCAAGAATTTACTTGACCACTAAAATGGATCTGGTCTGGTCGTGCCACTTGTTAAATTAGATGTGCTACCAATAATCCTAAAAACTTAAGTCGATAGGAAGAGCAACATCTTTATATTTATATTCTTAACACCACTGGCGTTCGGTCACCAAGAAGTCGATCAAATGAAGTCTCCAACGATTGAAACTGTGACAACAGCTATTGGTTCAGAGGGACTGCATTTCCATGAAATAGGAACATTATCATCTTGCCAAGGCCAGTTCAGGAAGAAACAATTATGGGATGCCGCAGTTTATTTTCTGTTCCCCCGCAACCTGAAGCAGTTCTTGCACTAAGCCGTCTTGAGGTGATGCCAACTTTGCTTCCACAAGTGTTCAGGCAGAAAGAAAAGAATGATTTCTACAAATGTCTGTCTGTTGGCAAATGACAAGTTACGTATACAAGATAAGGATCCAGAGATCATGAAACTTGCACCACTGCTCTTCCATTTCTGCTCAAATGATTTTCACCTTGCTGACCCCAGAATCCTAAATGATAAAACTTATGAGGAGTATGTCCTGGAGAGGTGGAAAACATGCCATCCAAACATCCCCCGCTGCTACAATCCTTCTATCCGTTTGAGAATATCTATTGTCCTGAACCAACTTGAAAGGTCAAATTTTCTCCCTGTTATGGTGTGGTATGTATATTTTCAACCTCTGCCAGTTTTTTATATGAATTATTTAGCATTCAAGAATTTTGTAGTGTCATTTTAGAATATTAATCTGATGGAGTTTCATTGTGATGTGAATCATCTTACAAGTTCTTTCTGGTCTTCTTTGTGAATTATCTTACTTGGTCTACAGCAAAGAAAATAGAGTTCCAAACAAAATAATAATCAACAAATCCAAATAATCAACAAATGAAAGATAAGACAAAAGTAACCCTTTAGAACTAGTGTATATATATCAACTAAGCATTAGTGAATATCCTTAATTGTAGCTTCCTCCAAAATTGAGTTATGCCTCCTCTATCACGTGGTACCTGCACACAAAATCTATATTAGGTCCCTACGTTATGCAGCTTGTCACTCTTAGAAAATGAAATTTAAGAATATATCTACATAAAATAAGCTTTTGGTTCAATTAATGCCGCTACTACTAATTTTACAAACCAAAACTTTGGCATGTTTTGGACAGTAAAAGGGACAAGGACTTTCATCACAAACAAGTAGTTCCTTCATAAAATGTTATCTAGGGGCACTATACTTAGAACGCATGAGCAATATCATGTACTAAGGAGTTCAAATACAAAATAAATAGATAGTATGATTACTTAGCTAACTCAGATCAATATCTAGTAGTTAGTGTCACTTAATATATGTTCAAATTCCATTTATCATTTCAAATTTTGTATGCAACGACTAAGGCAAACAAGTCATGAATTTGCATCTAAGAAACTAAATACTATAACTAATGGAATAAAATGTCAAAATGCTTGTAATTATTCACACCTTTTGAATGCTCTCCTTTAAATCGCATATGTGAACTCCTATACGCAGGTACCTCAAATACATCTCCTTCATCTTAACAAAGTTAAGTGGCAAGAAATGTTAGGTATATATATTTATATAAAATACTTTTAAGAAAGGATTTCGGCTCTACTTACATTGTAACTCCCCAGAAATTTCCAAATTTCCAAATATCCCAACACTCAAATTCAAATTCGAATCCTCTCAGATTTTATCTCCTCCAAATATATTCTCATAACTAGGAAATAAAAATCAGAATCCTAGTTATTTCCTAATTAATTGAAATATGAAATATTCAATGATTGTCCAATAAATCTGGACTCTTGGGTTATAAATAATCCCTAGGGTTGGAGCCACAGATTATTATTCTGAAATTATGTGGTCGGCCCTAGGTAAGAGGATTCTTCCCCTCTCCCCATGATCATTCTT
>LTAE01006632.1:8267-26807 GCA_001647135.1 Pontederia paniculata
TATATTTTTCATAAATCATTTGTCCTCATAACGATTTTTCATATTTCATAGTATATTATAAATTATGAAACAATTTTATTAAATCAGTATATAATAAAGATATCAATTATTAGTAATACAAAAAATAATTTTCAAGTAAGTGGACACTTAAAAAGTTACACTGTATATACATGACCTTTAAAATTCTTGATAATTTTTTTTGAAATTTAGTATTCAATTTGAACATTAATTATTAGTTATACAAGAATTGGTTTTCAAGTAAGTGGACACTAAAAAATTACACTATATATAGATGATCTCTAGAATTCTATATACATGACTTCTATTTAAGATAATGACGAAAAAAGAAAGATAAACAAGATTGAGAAGAATGAGGATCCTAAAAGAGAAGTAAAAAATGATGGACTTATGTCAATGAAAGAAATAGGTAAAGCAATGTAAAGAAAAAGAGTAAGTCTTACTTTGAATGATTTATTATAGTTTATGTTTCTCATTACTGATATCTTCATATATATATTTTACCCTATTAAGTTTTATCTTTACATATTGATTTTCATAGGTCATGAAAAAATTGTCTCTCATATTTTTGGTCCCATAAGTAGAATAGGTGGTGATGACGCAAAAATAGTATGATGGTGTTCGTGACGAAATGACGTGCACATGGCATATGTCTAGGTTATAGTATGAGTATTGACTTTCGCAATGATATATTTATAAGATTGACTAATGGATAAATCAAAAGTTAAGTCAAAGATATATATTCATAAAGTTTCTAGGAGTGCATTCTACCAGATGACGGAGTAAGCTTATGGCGCCATTAATATATATATATATATATATAAGAATCAAACAAAATAATAAATAAGAGATCAATCACACAAATAAAAAATATCCTCCGCATGTAGTAAGAAAATAAAAGAATGTCTTCATTTGTTTATCTGAAGGAAAACTAACAAAGATTAATCCCCAATTAATGCATGAATCATTCGTTAATATTATAGTACTACTGATCAAGCCATTCATGGGTAGATGTTAATCAACTAATTAAGGACACTTTGGTCCTCCCTGTTGGTTCTTCATGTTCTTGTAGCATGGGCATTCCTCCTTGTACCCATAGGTACTTGATGGACACTTCTACGAGCAGTAATTGCATAAACCAAACATGTTGTCATAAGTATAAATTTGATGACCCAACACAACATGGTTCGTGTCCAACTTGGATACAGGTCATGTTGGCAAAATGCATTGTGTCCAAGAGGAACGCGGTCGTGTCATTGCAAATTAAATCGGGAAAATATAGGAACTTAGACTGTGTCTGAGAAGGACACCAGCTGTGTCGCGCCAATGTGTCCAGTTTTAATCACCGACGGATTTATATCAATCACATCCTAAACTCTAATCTACCTTTATATAAACCCCTTGGACAAAATTATTTTGCCTAAGCCTCACTAGTTGTAGCCAACCATAAGGTGTTTCTCTCTCTCCTCTCCTCTTCTCTCTCCTCTCCTCTTCTTTCTTCTCTCTTTCTTCTCTCTCATAAGGAATCATTTTTCCTCGGGATCTGCACCATGAGGAGTTTAAGGTTGACGACACGTGGATGAGAGGGGAGGTGACATCATGCAAAACAAGGAGAATGATAGATGGGATACGGATAGGAGATTATTGGCTCAGGAAGAGGTATGTAATTAAAATCATAATTAGGATTCTTAGTATGCAATTGAAAGATGATTGGTAGAGGCCTGTGTCAGAATAATTGTTGTTTCCCGAAGTTATGACTTTTTCTCTCTCAGATGTTTCAGTACGAAGATTAATAATCAAATATAAGCATGACTATATCTTCGGACATGGGTCGTGTCTATTCATAACATGGATCGCTTCCGACAACCTCAGGCCACATCACCCTAATGCTAGCCATTTCCAAATGCAACTCAAGAACCCGACAGGACACAGATCGTGTTAGTCCCTAGCGCGGGCCGTGTTCCTTCCATGGAAACAGTAAAGTAAAAGGTTAACTTTAAATTGGTTGTGTCGCTTGAGGACATGACTCGTGTTCTTCCTAGAGAAATAGTAAAGAAACCCTAGAATGAACCATTTCGACTCTGACGTGATCAATGTTCCTAAACTGCATCAAAAGTTAAATTGAACCATATTGGTAATAGGACCATGTCGCATGAGAACACGGATCGTGTTCCACTGAAAGTGAAAGTCATTGCCTTATGGTCACCCCTCGAACATTCTGCATCTGGGGATGTAAATGAATTGCAGTCGGCAACATGGGCCATGTCGACCTTCTAAGCGGGCCATGTTCCCTCACTTGAAATGCTAGCATGCTTTATTTTGTACCCTTGTTTTATTTTATTTAAGTATATTGATCGATTGAAAATGATTTGATGAACGGCGTAAGTTTAGGTGTATCTAAACGATAATCTAGCTAAATCCATGACAGAGTAAAATATTTTAGTGATTGTAATTGAATTTTCGCTTGAAGAGGATGACCCTCAGTTATTGTTATTGAATTATGTTCCATAGGGAACTATTGAATTATGTTCCTCCTCCAAGGAACTATTGCATTATTTCGAGAACTATTGATTATGAAGATTTACTTGGGTCAGAGAGAGACCTCATGGCCTAGCTAACCATATTGGCATCAAGAATAATCTAAATCATCAATGCATTGACAAAGTTCACATTGATTGTTAATGATTGTTTTACCTAAAGATAAATAGAGAAAGATAAATTGATTCAAAGTTTTTTACATATTGGGCATCTTAGTTATGATCTTTACATATTGAGCATCAAAACTCACGGGATGTTCATTTCCCTTGAGAATTTAATTCAGGAAGCAATCTAGATGCTTAATAGATGTCGATGGTGATGATGGTGGTGCAGCTCATGATGGTCTGCTTTGCACATGACATAGGATCATGGTTGAGTCTTATTGGTCATGTAATATAGAGGATGATGAACTTCGATTAATTAGCATTCTATCTTGTTTTAGTTTTCTATCGGAATTGATGTAATGGATTTTTAGCCTTCTTTATTGGAAAAGGATGTTTTCAGTTTAAATTATTGGTTGTAAATTATGTGGGTTAGCCTGTTGTTCAAAGTAAAGGCCATTGAAGTAAGTTCGTAGCGTCCATGTGCAAGCATCACGAGGTGGCGAGGTGTAATTTTAGGGGTGTTATATTTAGGTATTAGAGCCAAATGAGGGACAATTCTTAGTTGTCCTTAAACAAATAAAGGTTCATGTGCAAGCATTACGAGTTATCATCGCGCTATTAGGTACGAGTTAAGTTATAAGTGGCGCCATTATGGTAGGACAATTAGTCCATACCTAGAACTACATCATAGTCTTTTATAGGAATGATGATTAGATCCATTGAGGAATTCTTTTATTCTATTTCTATGGGCACTTGGGAGATGTATTTGTTAGTTTAAATGACACCCAAGTGAGTTGATATATCTAGGGTGTGGTTTGTTTCTTGTGCATAGATTTATCAGAGGAGCAAATCTTTTAAAGATATAGTAGTGAGTTACACCAGAGTCAAATCAAATATTTGCATAAAGGTTGGCCATTAGAATGGTACCTTGGATAACCTCCTTGATGCGAAAAATGCTGACACAGGCAAATCGAAATGCTAGCAAGTGCACTAGTCGAATAAGTAAGAAAGTGAAAGAGTAGAGTTGTCAATCCCACGAGAATTTATATAACTACCTAATCAGAATTTTGGGCTAATAAGAGATAACATTGATTTCATGATGGGTATTTCAGAAAACTAATAATATACAAATAAGTAATAATAATAATAATATAGGGATGATAACTAGAGTTTGGATAATACTAACTCAAGATGAATACTCAAAATCTTGCACAACAATCGAATATGAGATGAAACTCAATATTGAATACTTAGATGGTTAGACAAACCTAAAGATATGAATTCCCTTAATGGGTAACTCAACTATCTTGTATTAAATAATTCAGAAAATACCCCTTAACAAGTCTATCCTCAAGAAGATAATCACAAGATGCAGTAGACTATCAAATCATCATTAATGGATTGACCTAACAGACCACAAACGACAACGCCCTTAACTGGTCAGAATAACATGACATGAATTGCTTCAACTAGGAAGTCAATAATCAGTTCTACAGAATTTATAAGCTAACATAGGACGTGTCAATAGTCAACTAATTAATTCAATCAAAACTGAAGAAAAGTAAGGCACTCAGCAATCATGTTCATGAAGAGTCAATTCAACTAAAAGTATCGAATGTTATATCAATTATGCAGTAGCAATAATGTATAAACATAAACTAAACACAAAATATTCAGAATAAGATTACAGAATTTGTCTCAATGACGGATGGAACAAGAGATACTCCTTTGAATGTTGAAAAGATGACGAACAACTCTTTAACGGATGATGATCTTGACTTCACAACAGCCCTTCGGATTAATCTTCGTTCTCTGGCTTCAAGGTACAGGTTGACAGCTCCCTAGCCTCCACCTTAGATCTCTGGATAGAATCTGGAAATATGAGATGAGTTGTGTGCCTCCAAGATTATCCAAGATTCTCTCCCTGGTTGCAGACGAAATTCCTTTATACCTAGGATTTTATAGGGTTAGATCAGCATTACATATGAACCCTTGAATCAAATCAGATCCTCGATCAACAGTGATGATGAGAGTCCAATAAAACTTATGGAAATCATCAAAAACATGATAGGAATCCAATATTTAAAGTCTTCAATCAAATCCCAAACTTTCTGGCCGTCGAATCATTTCAGAATCTCTGAACAAACGAATCTGCGTACCTTCATCACGGCCTGTGACAGTATGTCACGGCCTGTAAATATAGGTGCTCATTGTTCCTCAAGTCATAACGGCCCCTGGCATAATATCACAGCCCGTAACTCGGGCTTAGGATAGCTCCTGCTCTCGGATTACTTATAACTTACGACCTGTAATCTGATATAACGACCCATAATGAATTTGGTCTTGTAAACTACTGTTGTTGTCGACGCTATGATACGAAGTGACGATCCGTGATATGACCCTTCACGACCCGTAACATAGTGTAATGGCCCGTGATGAATCTGATTTCAGGTTGCAAGATCTCGCAAGTGTCGTGATATGCAGGTTGCGGTCGTGATGTCCATCACAACGGCCCGTGATGATTTATCACAGCCTGTAACTTGTGAGTTAGAATAAATATTACTTTCGACACTGATCATGACTTCGCTGCTGCTAATACTGATGCATCACAACCCGTAACATGTGGTCACGACCCATGATGGCTGTAGGATATTGATTTCTTCCTCCCGAGCACGTCCATTTACGATATTCAGTTGATTTTGATCCTTCTTTCACCTTTCCATGTGATTTCCTACAAAAGACACTAAACACGAATACGAACTTGGAAGAATAGAATCAAATAAATTAGAAAATAGATGCATGCAATGTGAAAATGACTCATAATAATATCTAATGCAAACCCTAAAATATATTGTAAAATGCATGCATCACTCCTCATTGAGGTGCTTAGTTTCTTGCATATGATAGACCCTTCCAGGCACCTATGTTGTAGAGCCTCCTTCCTTGTGTCGGTCTTGCCCACCCTTCTTTATGTCAGGGCAGTCTCTGACGTAGTGGCCCACTTTTCCACATTGGATGTAGGTGTGTATCTTGCATCAACACTCCCCAGGTTGGAACCTTTAGCAGTAGGGGCATGGATCCATGTTATGCTGTTGTTGATGCTACACTTGTTGTTGTGGCATTGGTGGTGGTACTCGTCCATCTTGGGGTGGCTTTGCACGATCATTGTGGAGATGGTCCCTCATGCCTACAGTTTTTCCTTGCCTCCTACTCCCCCATATGGCCACCTAGGTTTGTCTTTGTCATCTCATCTAGTTGGGGCCCTATTTTTTTTACACTGCAGGTAGTCATCATACTCCTCTAATTCATATGCTAACTCAAAGGCTTCATCCAGGTTCTTGTAATTACCTCCCATCACCTTAGTCTTAAGTCCTGAGTTCAACCCTTTAACAGATCTTTTGGTCCTCTCCTTGTTAGTTTGCTAGAGGGTGCAATATTTCTGCAGCTAGGTGAACTTAACCAAGTACTCAAACACAATCATCTTTCCTTGTGTCAGTTTCAGATATTCTTTCTATTTTTGGCCTCGCTTGTAGGGTGGGAAATAGTGAGCTCCAAAAACTATCTTGAATTCCTCCCAAGTAATTGCTCTCTGCTTAAAGAACTTTGTGATCTTGGTGGTCTTCCACCATCCTTTGCATCCTTGACCAATTTGTTGGTAGCATAAACAATCTTTCTGTCTTCAGCACATAGCAATTCTTCAAACACCTCCTACATTATGTCTATCCATCACTCAGCCTGATTAAAGTCATCTAACTCGTCGAACTAGGGAGGCGGAAACCTAAGGAACCTCTCAATTGTATCTTTGGAGCGGTCACTCCTTGGTCCACTCGAGGATCCAATGACATTGGTACTTGAATCGGTCTCCCTTCTAGCGGTGGAGCGGGTGTTCATGACGATTGCACATGGATCTTGACACAATTTAGAGATAATTAAGAAGTGTCTCTCCTTAGGCTCTGATATCTACTGTAACACCCTCAGTCCATTCAAAAAATATTCGCTTTAGGCCCATGACCAAGCACGAATTTAAAATGCATCTTGAATGATAAGGAAGGTAGTTACTTATAAGCTCATAACCACCTTCGTGTTTTATCCATGTGGGCTAACTTTCATTCTATTTCCTTAGGCCCCGTTTGGTTGGGGAATAAGACCTAGATTAAGGTCTTATTCCCAACTTTTGAACCAAACGCCCTATTTTTGCAACCGGTGGGCTCCACTGCATTTATTGAAGGAAGAATAAAAAACTAGAGAGAAAATTATTCCATCTCTCCTATGGACTAGCCTTATTCCCAATGGATTAAGGAAATGAGACTAACTCTTGGATTAAAAAAAATAATCCATGAATAGTACATGGACAACCAAACGACACCTTAGGTTCTTACATTCTTCCCCCCTTTGGGGCTCAACACCCTTGTTGAGTCATCCCACATAGTTCAAGTAAGCACGCAAGGTTGGATTTGATACCTTTAACTTTCATTCTTGCTTCCTTCGACAATCACTGCACATGAACTCCCACATCTTTCGTCTTTTATCTTGCCTCATTTAACTTTCTTATATTAACTTTAAGCTTTTAAATATTTTCTTAGACCTTTTTTTAAACTTTAATCTTTCTTTAAATTCTCCTTTAATCATCGTAATATGCATTAGCAATCATAGAAAAATCATTATAAAATTGCCTTCAGGAAAATGGCTTGCGTCGGAAGTAGACGCGGTCCGTTTCCAGTATTCATCGAAAAATGGTTTGTGTCATGAGATGACACGACCCGTTTTTCCTGTTCGGTAGTTCATCTACTCCTTCGCACACATAGTCCACGTGGGACTAACTTTCATTCTCTTTCCTTGGGTCCTTACATTGCCCCTCCCCCTTCGGAGCTCAACATTCTCGTTGAGTCGTCCCACATGGTTCAAGTAAGCACGTATAGTTGGATCTGATACCTTTAACATTCATTCTTTAACTTTCATTCTTGCTCCCTTTGACAATCACTGCACATGAAGTGCCACATCTTTCGTCTTTTATCTTGCCTCATTTAACTTTCTTACCTTTCCTTTAAGCTTTTAAATCTTTTCTTAGACATTTCTTTAAACTTTAATCTTTCTTTAGATTCTCCTTTAATCATCATAATATGCATTAGCAATCATAGAAAAATCTATAAAATTGTCTTCAGGAAAATGGCCTGCGTCGGGAATAGACGCGGTCCATTTTCTGTATTCGTTGAAAAACGATATTGTGTCCTGAGATGACACGACCCGTTTTCCCTGTTCGGTAGTTCATCCACTCCTTCGCGCACGCAACCCATTTCTTAGTTGAGTGTGGTTCGTCCTGCTGATGTCATCTTCCTCGACGCGGTCTGATTTGTTGAAGATGCGACTTTTCTTAAAATATTCGGAGTTGGAATGCGGCCGATGTCAAATCTGGTCATGGCCCATTTTCGATCATTCATCTCTAAGATTTTATATTCCCAAATACGGTACAGTTTGAGTGGCGTGTCATCATTGATCCTAGGTTTAACTTGACTGGTTCGATAGAATACAACAGGTTTAGGGTTTTCACAATTTTCTCACAATGCTAAACACAGTCAGCGTTCCAGAGGAGATCGACCCATGTCAGTGCCGAATCTTTGGTGTCCCGTTGAACACTAGCCGGGCCCGAGAAGGACACGACCCGTGTCGGCTTTCACACCACCCACGTCATGAGACGTGGTCCGGAGTTACTCTTCGTTTAGGGTTTCAGTTTGATATTCTCTAATCGTAGTATACGTATCTAGTATGAAAAATTGATCATGTATCTTGTTTGTTAATGTATTGTGTCTATGTTAAATAGGAAATCTTGTATAGTTTTTTTTTTATTTTGATATGTAAGACATAGAAAGGGAAAACTTAATAAACAACAAATGGAAGGCATTATTGGCATCTCAGATAAAATAATGACAATAATTAAATAGCTCAAATAAAAAAAATCATTATAATATAAAGTTACTTAATTTGATCGACTTTATTTTTTTATTATATATATGTTAAGAAGGAAAAATCAAAAGAAAAAGATCACAAAGGGGACACAAGAGAATTACGTTATCATATATTTAGCTTTTCGATTTCCACTATTATATATATAATAGGATTTTTTCACATTTATTAAACACA
This sequence comes from Pontederia paniculata, assembly GCA_001647135.1. NCBI lineage: Eukaryota > Viridiplantae > Streptophyta > Magnoliopsida > Commelinales > Pontederiaceae > Pontederia > Pontederia paniculata. The sequence goes on from LTAE01006632.1 coordinate 17,066, forward strand.
CACACACACACACACACACACACACACACATATATATATATATATACAATAAAACAAAATAATAAATAAAAGATCGATCACATAGATAAAAAATATACCCCGCATGTAATAAGAAAACAAAAGAATTATCTTTGTTTATTTATCCAAAGGAAAAATAGCAAAGATTAATCCCCAATTCATGAAAGGATCATTCGTTAAACAATATTGTATTACTGTTCAAGCCATTCATGGGTAGGTGTTTATAAACTAATTAAGGGCACTGCGGCTTCATCATGTACTTGTAGCATGGGCATTCCTGCTTGTTCCCAGAGGTACCTGATGGAACGCAGAGACACTTCCGACAACAGTAATTGCAGACTAACAAGCATGGTTTCTTCTGATCAATCCCGGTCCTGTCGGAGCATCTGTAGTCACATTTTGCTGGACACTCTACATGCATATATCATCAAACCAAATACAATTAATTAATTAGTTAAAAACAACATTCATCACCAAAGTATATATATTACTACATATATTTGGTCGTTCCTTAAAAGAAAACATACATACGTTCAGGTGTAAGAGAACCTTCTCCCCCCATCTGCGAAAGTTATTTAGTTTGAGTCAGCATTCTAATATTAATCAATCAATTTAAAGAAAATAGCCATTTGTCAAAACATGTTGAGTATTTCATGTATATATACTTACTGGTCGCATAGTCGACATTGCACCATTTGTGGCGAGTATTTCAGCCTGCAATGTAAAAGATCAAAACATGCATCTCAAAATAAATAAATAAATCAAACATGCTGTCATAAGTATATTACATTATATATATATATATATATATATATAAGAGAGAGAGAGAGAGAGAGAGAGAGAGTACCACAAAAACAAGTGCAAGGAGAAAAAGAACAGATGAAGAACGAGCCATATTTGTTGGCTCCAAGATCGGCCCTTTGTTTTTGTGCTCTATATTCTGTATGTTGACAGAAGCAGACGTTTATATAGATAAATATATAGAAATATATTATAAAATGCATTAATTATATCAACAGTTGTCACAACGTTTCTAATATTACACGCATTCTATTTTTAAGGCCAGTTAATTATCTGCCAATCAATTCTAGTTAATTATGGTCAATTAATCATTCATTGAATATCGAATTTAAGAACTGAAGTTAATGCCATAATAATCTTAGATAATAAATGCAGGGAAATATGTCGTTTTACCTTTTTTTATGGTATATGGCAGGTTATGCAAACATTAATGTGGTTTGATCTTAATAGAAATAATCTATTGCCAATTTGATTCTCAGGAAATTATAAGACAATAATATTTTATAACGTTAAAAAATGAAATAATATGGCATGTAAATAAGCACGAATAGGGCTGAAAGTGCATTATGTTATCTCGTTCAGGTGAAATACCTCACGATTTAATGCGTCACTTCTATTGGAATAGTTAATGTATAACTTCTGATAATTTAATAAAATATCAAATAATAAAAAAGGAATAAACGTTTAGTCCTATTTTTTATTATCTAAAAACTGTAAAAATAACTACTCATCTCGTAGATTAATTGGCTTTTGATTTTTTTTCTTCTTTGAAAAAAAATCAGTGTGCAGATTTCATAAATTTCAAAGCTTGTTTTGTTTCAGTTTAGTTTCTTTTTGCACAACATATGTTCAAGAATCTATATTCTATATATCTATATCTATAATATAAAATCATATAATTTTATAATTAGGTGAAGCGAATTCTCCTTTCACTATTTTCTCTATTATTTTTCTTTTTTAATCATTTTCATAAAAATAGTATGATCAGAAAGAAGAGTCATTAGTTGATTATATTTATATTTTTTATAAATAATTTATCCTCATAATTACTTTTCATATTTTCTAATATTTTATTATTTATTAAATGATTTTATTAAACCAATATATATAATAAAGACATCAATTATTAGTTATACAATAATTAATTTTTCAAGTAAGTGAACAATTAAAAAGTTCCACTATATATACATGATCTTTAGAATTCTTGATAATTTCAAATTTTATTATCACAAATATTAAAATCTCACTTTTCATATTCCGTAACATTTTATTACTTATTAAAAAAACTTAACTCTGACAATATAGATTTTTTATATCAATATATATATATATATATATATATATATATGTAGTANTCATATTCCGTAACATTTTATTACTTATTAAAAAAACTTAACTCTGACAATATAGATTTTTTATATCAATATATATATATATATATATATATATATATGTAGTACATTTTTTGTAATGTGGTTTGTTTCTTGAGCACTTAGTTTTATCAGGAGAGCAAATTTTTCATAGATAAATGTGTGAGTTGGATAGTCTCCTCATTAAGATGCATGTTTCTTGCATATTGTAGACCCTTTTAGGAACCAATGTTGCATAGCCTCCTTTCTTGTGCCGGTCTTAATCACCCTTCTTCATATTAGGGCAATCTCTGATGTAGTGGCCCATTTTGCCACATTGGATGTAGGCGTTTGACTTGCATCGACACTCCCCAGGATGGAACGTCTAGTAGTAGGGACATGGATCCTTGTTCTGATGCTACTGCTAATGCTACACTTGTTGTTGTTGTTGTGGTGGTGGTGGTAATCATCCATCCCGGGGTGCATATGGACTTGCACCATCATTGCGATGATGGTCCCTCCTGCCAGCAGTTCTTCCTATCCTTCTCTCTCCCACCTGGGTTTGTCTCTATCATCATGTCTAGCTGGCGCCCTTTCTTTTTTACTCTTGAGGTAGTCATCATACTCCTCTAATTCAGAAGCTAACTCAGAGGCTTTGTCATGGTTATTGCAGTTGCCTCCCAATTTTGAGTTCAACCCTTTAACAAATATTTCGGTCCTCTCCTTGTCAATATGTTGGAGGTATGCAATATTTTCTATAGTAAGGTGAACTTAACCAGGTACTCAAACACAATCATCTTTCATTGAGTTAGTTTTATATATTCTTTCTATAACTGGCCTCGCTTGTAGGGTGGAAAATAGCAAGCTCCAAAAATTATTTTGAATTCCTCCCAAGTAATTGCTCTTTGCCCAGAGAACTTTGTGATCTTAGTGGTCTTCCACCAGTCCTTGCATCCTTGATCAATCTATTGGCAGCATCGAAAATCTTTCTATCTTTAGTACGTTGCATTTCTTCAAACACCTCCTCCATGGTGATTATCCATTGCTCAGTTTGATCAAAGTCATTTGACTCGTCGAACTAAGGACGCGACAACCTAAGGAACCTCTCAATTGTATCTTTGGAGCGGTTCCTCCTTGGTCCACTTGAGGATCCAATGACATTGGTACTTGAATCGGTCTCCCTTCTAGAGCTTTGAGCTACTGATTCACTTGGGGCTTGCCTCAAGCTAGAGCGAGGGTGATGAGGAACAACTCTTGGAGGCATCTACATTTATATTAGTCTTTCATAAGATCATTTGAAAATATGTTTTCATAAAAATAAAGTCTTACTTGACATTCCTGGCGGTGGAGCGGGTGTTCATGACGAATGCACATGGACTTTGACATACTTTAGAGACAATTAAGAAGTGTCTCTCCTTAGGCTCTTATACCCATTGTAACACCCCCATCACATTCAAGAAATTGTTCACTTTGGACTCATGACCAAGCACGAATTTAAAATGCATCTTGAATGATAAGGAGGATAGTTACTTATAACCACATTCGTGGTTTATCCATGTGGGACTAACTTTCATTCTTTTTTCTTGGGTCCTTACATTCTTCCCACATCATCGTTGAGTCATTCCACATAGTTCAAGTAAGCACTCAAGGTTGAATATGATATCTTTAACTTTCATTCTTGCTCCCTGTAACGATCACTGCACATGAAGTCTCACATCTTTCATCTTTTATCTTGCCTCATTTAACTTTTTTATTTTTTCTTAGACATTTCTTTAAACTTTAATCTTTCTTTAAATTCTCCTTTAATAATCATAATATGCATTACCAATCATAGAAAAAATCATAATAAAATTGCCTTCAGGAAAATGGCATGCGTTTGGAATAGATGCGGTTCATTTTCGATATTCGTAAAAAATGGTATGTGTCCAGAGATGACACGGCTTGTTTTCCTTATTCGGTAGTTCATCTGTTCCTTCCTGCATGTTGTCTATTTTTGGGTTGAGCATGGTCCATCCTACCGATGTCATCTTCCTTGAGGTGGTCTGATTTGATGAAGACTCGGCTTTTCTTAAAATATTCGGAGCTGCAATGTGGCTGGTGTCAAATCTGGACACGGCCCATTTCCAATCATTCATCTTTAGAGTTTTATATTCCCGAACATGGTTCAGTTCGGGTGTCGTGTTATCATCGATCCTAGGTTTAACTTGACCGATTCGATAGAACACAACCGGTTTTAGGGTTTTCATAATTTTTGTCCACCTCCAGACACTGTCCACGTTCTAGAGAAACATGCACATGTCAGCACCGAATCTTCACTTTCCAGCCGAACACTATCCTCACCCGAGAAGGACATGATCCATGTCGGCTTTCACACCACTCACGTCATGTGACGCGGTTCATAGTTACTCTTCGTTTAGGGTTTCAATTTGGTATCTCCAATTGTAGTATATGTATCTAGTATGAATATTTGATTATTTATCTTGTTTGTTAATGTATTGTATCTATGTTAAATAGGAAATCTTGTAGAGTTTTTTTTTTATTATTTTGATTTAGGTATTTTAATATCTAAGAAATAGAAAGGGAAAACTTAATAAACTACAAATGATGGGATTATTGTCATCACAGATAAAATAATGTCACTAATTAAATAGCCCAAATCAATTTTTTCATTATAATATTAAGTTAGTTAATTTGATTGACTTTACTTTTTTTTATTATATATATGTTTATATAGATAAATATTAAGAAATAGAAGGAGATGTTTATATAGATAAATATATAGAAATATACAATAAAATGCATTAATTATATCAACAGCTGTCACAAGGTTTCTAATATTACACGCATTCTATTTTTTAAGGCAAGTTAATTATCTGCCAATCAATTCTAATTAATTATGATCAATTAATCATTCATTGAATATCGAATTTAAGAACTGAAGTTAATGTCATAATAATCTTAGATAATAAATGCAGGGAAATATGTCGCTTTACTTTTTTTACGGTGTATGGCAGGTTATTCAAACATTAATGTCATTTGATCTTAATAGAAATTATAAGACAAGAAAATTGTATAAAGTTAAAAAAATGAAATAATATGGCATGTAAATAAGCATGAATAGGGCTGAAAGTGAATTATGTTTTCTCGTTCCAGGCGAAATACATCACGATTCAATGCGTCACTTCTATTGGATTAGTTTATGTATAACTTTTGATAATTTAATAAAATATCGAATAATAAAAAAAGGAGAAAACGTTTAGTCCTATTTTTCATTATCTAAAAACTCTATTGCAAAATAACTACCCATCTCCTATATTAATTGGCTTTTGATTTTTTTTTTTGAAAAAAATCAGTGTGCAAATTTCATAAATTTCAAAGCTTGTTTCGTTTCAGTGACGTTTCCTTTTGCATAACATATGTTCAAGAATCTATATTCTATAATATAATATAAATTCATACAACTTTATAATTAGGTGAAGTGAATTGTCCTTTCACTAAAAGAAAGGAGAGATGGCAAAGTCCCCAGACCCGCCCGCTCACCAACTCTCAAGCCTTAACCTTCTCCTCCCAAATCTTCTGCCCCTTGACCATTCCTTCCCTCCACTCCGCCCCCCTCTCAGCCCCAACCCCCTCTTCTTCCTACTCCATCTCTTCGCCAAATCGTTGGTCAAATGTGGTAAGAAACAACCGTCCTTCGTCGGTGGCCCCTTCAAAGATCTTTGCACAAAAGCTGAAGGCTATACAGGAGGCCTCCACATATGAGATCGAAATCCCATAAGGGGAAATCGCTCAACGTTCTGCGGATCTGCGTAAGTGCCTTATGGGAAGATTCATGGGTAACGATTTCTCTCTTGATAAACTCAGATATGAACTTCCATCTCTGTGGAAACTGTCCTCCCCGCTGCGGATCATGAAATTAGGTAATTTCTATTTGTTATTTAGATTCGAAAATGACATAGAACGTCTACATGTTCTTACTAATAGCCCATGGAATGTGGAAGGTAATATCATAAATATCTCACAAACGAAGCCTTTCTTCTGACCTTACGATGAACAACTATCTACTTCCCTTGTCTGGCTACATTTTCCTGGATTAGCTTTTGAACTGTGTAATACTAACTCTATTCTGCGTATAGCTTCCATCTTTGGCTCGCCACTGAAGCTCGATAAGCACACCATTAAAGGAGACAAAATGTATTACGCGAGAGTTTGCGTGGAACTAAACCTTGCAACACTGATCAAACAGGGCACTTGGATTCGCTTGCCAGAAGGTTCTAGGTTCTTTCAGCGCGTCAGGTATGAGAACCTGCCACAATTTTGTTTCAACTGTGAAAGGATCAGCCATCATCTTGATATCTGTCCAGATCGGGAAGGTAAGGAGGGTCAACTTCCAATAGGTAAAAATGGACAATTACTCTATGGTTCCTAGTTAAGATCCTTTCTGTCGCATCGCTGGATTCCAACAGGGGCCACCTCCGGGGACGGCCCCGTCGGGAACCCCCACGGTGGAAACCGTCCAGCTGAGCTCCGGGCGGTTCAACGGTCGCCTTGGGTTCCCAAGCCGCCACCAGCAAACCGCCACGCTATCCTAACATCGGATGATCTTGACCGTCCATCTGAGACTCCGGAGATCGTGCCCATCACAATGGATACTCGAGTGATACAAGACGTGGTAAATGGGATCCAAAAAGGTCCTCACGTGTCTCAGGTGCCTCAAGTCTCAACACCTGAGATGCATGTGACATACACTGGAACACCCGCCGGGATCTCTCCACGTATACACACACCTACTATGATCTCTCCACGTGTTGTAGTGGACTCCTCGGGCACTCCGGAATTACAACATCAGAATACTTCAAACCCTAGTGTTTCTTCCTTTTACAAACCAGCTGCACCTTCATTACTTGATGACAATACATTCCCTCCTCTTGCTTCTACTACTTGTCATCCTCCTTCTCCTAGGGAACGACTTTCGATGATGTCATTGGCTTCAGAAAATGCGGAGCATGTGGAGAAACCTACCACCTCGCCGCTTCATCAACAACCCGTAGATCAAGTACTTGAGAGATTTCAATCCCCAAGGGACAGCCACCGCTCCTACTCCTCAAACTCGGAGGATGAAGGCACTGATATGGATCTTCTACCAGATCCTCAAACAGGGGCAAGGCGAAGGAGCTCTTCTCCCCTCCCCAGATTAATAAATCGAAGAAAAATGCTGGGAAGAAAAAGAAAGGTAAGACTTATATTGAATCTTCCTGTACGAACAACATCTCTCTTCATATGCAAAATGCCGAGGCCGAGGCTAACCTCCCCCTCCAGTAGAACACCCCATGTTGAAAATCCTCGCATGGAATTGCAGGGGTGCCTTCCGTGGTAAGGTTCGAGATTATATTTCAAAGCTTATCATGTTACATAGACCATACATTATCATATTACTAGAGACACACAGTATACTGAACAAGTCGCAACAAGTTATCAAACGTTTAGGTAGGAACTGGACAAGTATCTGCCAAGAAGGTAACGGTGCCTCTGGAGGCATTGTCCTTGCGTGGCAATTAGGAGCTGCCATGGTAACTCCTATTGTGCTCTCAAATCAAGTTATGCTTGCTGTTGTTTCCCTTCATAATTTCTCCTTTCTTTTATCTGTGATATATGCTAGTACCTAACGTACACAGAGAAATAACTTGTGGCAAGATCTAGCCTCATATAACCTAGATGATTTTCCATGGGCCATCATTGGAGACATGAACTGTATCCTCTCCCCTGAGGGCAAAAAAGGGGGTGCCCCTTTCACACTTACTTGATCAATTAGAATTTTTAGGGAACTCCTTTTATAAGCAAGGTCTCATGGACATTCCCTTAACAAGAAATCAGTACACCTGGTGCAACAATAAAACTAATCTTGCTAGAATCCTCTATAGACTAGACATGCCCCTTTCACACTTACTTGATCAATTAGAATGTTTAGGGAACTCCTTTATAAGCATAGGTCTCATGGACATTCCCTTAACAGGAAATCAATACACCTGGTGCAACAATAGAACTAATCTTGCTAGAATCCTCTATAGACTAGAAAGGCTTCTTGTGAAGCAACATTGGATCACCAAATTCCCAAACCTCTCTCTAACCACCCTAACTAGAGGTGTATCTGATCACTCTCCCATCCTACTAAGTACAAATTCAAACAGTCACAAGCCTAGACCATTCAAATACGAGCACTTCTGGTTTGAATACCAGGAACCTAGAAACATAGTCCAGGATGTTTGGCATTCGAGAGACCGAAACTCTTCCCTTCACTACTCCTTGACAAAAGTCAAGCAGAAAACTAGAAAATGGAATAGGAATGACCTTGGCAAACTAGATAACAAAGCTCAACTTGCTTAACAGGAAATCACAATCCTTGAACTCAAAGATGAACAAATTGGCCTAACTGAAATTGAATTAGGAAAACTGAGATCTTTATATAACAAACATGCTGCTTATCTAAGACAAATCAGTATAAAATGGTGGAGTAAGTCAAGAATTAATTGGTTAAAGGATGGTGACAAAAACAAAAAAAAATTTCACCTCAGCACCACAACTAGACAAAGGAGAAACAAGATTAACCAAATTAAGGACACTAATGGACACACTCTAACTGATGAAAAGGAAATAAAGACACTCTTTATGGATCATTACAAAAACCTCTGGAAGTTTGATACCCAACCCCGTATACCTGTTACCTCATGGCCCTCCTTACCTATCTTACACAACACCTACCATAAAAAACTCATAGCCCTAGTCATAAAACAGGAAATAAAGGAATGCATATGGAGTCTGCCCCCAAGAAATGCCCCTGGTCCTGATGGATTCACTATAGAATCTACAGGAACGGCTGGGATATTGTGGGAATAACTATAATCAAAGAAATTCTATTCTTTTTTCACACAGGAAGCTTACCTTCTTGTTGCTCTAATACTGCTCTCACATTCATTCCAAAGAAACCAAATCCTAAAAAAGTTACTAACTACAGACCTATAGCTCTATGCAATGTCATTTATCAGGTGATTGCTAAAATTCTTGCCAACAGACTAAACCCTACCCTCCTTGAACTTGTGGACCAAGCTCAATCTGCTTTCATTACCAACAGATCTTTACAAGATAACTTATTTTTGGCCTAGGAAGTTGCTAATTCAATGTCTAAAGGTAGAAGAAAATATTTATTACTCAAAGCTGATATGGAAAATGCCTTTGATAGGGTGTCCTGGGAAGTTGTTATTGTTGAATCTAGGATCCCGAGAATGTTTTGAATTATCACAAATTTGTAAGTGAACCTCAGTCTGTATGATGAACTTGTTGAGCTGATTTATGTAACAGGATATATTCAAGTTCAGAGTAGTGGTCGACCTGAGTTGAAGGAATGGATGACCAGTGCACGTGTAATTTATATCAGAAGAACTACATGTGTGCAGTGGGCGTCCTAAGTATATGAAGCGGTCGACCAACATCAGAGGGAGAATACATGTGATGAGAAGCAGAAGCATAAACGGTCGACCAAAGATGTAAAGAGGGCGACCGATAATGGAGGAGTATAC
>LTAE01006633.1:0-24829 GCA_001647135.1 Pontederia paniculata
TCTTGGTGTCATCTCGATCCTACAACAAGGGGTGTTGACTAAATTTTACTTATTCAAATTCAAACTCTACTAATCTATGACCCAAATAAAACTAATTATTTAATTTGTCAAAAAATTTGGCATATGGCCTTTGCTAAAAATTTAACAATGAGTCAAGTACATATAAACAGTAGGGCCAAGTGCATATAAATATCATCATTGTAACGAAATAAAAACAAATTTAATGAGCCAAATGCCCCGAATAGGAGTCTACAACACTCCAGCATAATATCAATAAAATAGGTACAAAGGTTCATGAAAAATAGGAAAAAGTTTATGTTTATGACAAGAAAACAAAAGAATAATATGACTCATCCTCTCTAATCTCTTACACAATCTTAATTATTTTTTTCATTTGGTGTCCAAGTGATCATGCAACACCCAATCATCCATCTTCGAGGAGTATCTTCTCCTCTCAACCTACAAAAATAAATACAAATAGAGGGGTGAGCATGAAAATCTTAGTGAGGAGTAAGGCTCCGTAAATTATAAAATAATTTGGAAACTAAATCCAATGAAAATCACGTCCCAATCCATCATCAAATACCAAACATGTACTTATATTATGGATAGCTTTTAAATACATGCAAATCATATGGTAGGTGAAACATGAGCTATATCTTTGTGTCATGGCACCTCATCGCCATCCGCGAGCACATTCACATCTGTCGCAATTGATGACCACTTCGACCATGTGAGTCATTGCTCGTCCCCATAAGGGCATCACATTGTCCATCATATGTAGATCACTTCAAGTCGTCACTCGGACAAAACATACAAAGAGACCCGCTAACTCTCGAGTTTTTAGTGAACCTCTGAAAGATAGATATCTTCTTTATGATTGGTCTCTTTTTTTCCTATCTCCCCACAGGGGAGAGCTATCATCTTCATCATCGCCTCACTCTAACGTGAACAACAATGCATGCTCTAATATTCATACATGATGCATAGATGTATCAATATACTATTTAGAAATATATTTTAATTCAAAAATGAATTTCCTTAAAGATTTATGCACACAATTTTGAAAATCCATAATTTCATATCATCAACGTAAAATATCATCCATAAATCTTAAGAAATCCAATACACAAAATAGACATGAAAACATCGGAAAATTGAATCCCAAATTTATCACTTTAACCCCCAAAGATAACTGTATCATGGTTTCATACAATTAATCATAAGAGTAGAGAGATAAATAATTGATCCACTACAATGTGAATATATATGGAAAACCACTCACTTCGATTACGCTCGACCTCGTGGGTCGCCCATGTTCGAGCAAATCAATAACAAAAGAACCTAGTCAAACATAGGATTATGTCTTATTAATATCTCCTATCAAACATCTATTGTAGGTGTCATAAAATAAGAGGTTGTGATTTCCTTTTATTTAGCATATAACTAATTTACACATATCAGAATTAATCTTGTAGTCATATCATTCTCAAACTAATATAAATAATATTTATATTTTTTATTAAAATAATAATAAAAAATTCAATAGCTAATAATTATGTATGCTTATTTTATGAGTTGGCAATCCTTGATTGAAAATCATGATCAAATCACTTGCATCACTCCATTACCATCATTAGTATTATTATTTCATAATTGCTTATATCACATCATCTAATCATTATCATAATTTATGTTTGTTATTCAATTCACCTATAATGATTAGGTAATTATATCCTTCCCGTTATTAATTGATAATGACTAAACCACACCATCTCTGACCATTATTATTTAATAATTACTAAATTATTAGGTAATATATACTTTTACCACACATATCATCCACTAATTTGTGTGGATTAATTAAAGTCACATGCATCTAAGGTTGTTGTTAACATTCACTTGTACACATTTTTACTCGATATATTACATACTTGTATATAAGTTTCACAATATAATTACTTGCAGTCACGTAATATTCATGTATTAGGATGTTTCCAATAAAGGTATAATTAGTTACCGAATCAAATGAGACACGGTCTTCATTGGTAAGGTATGATTACTCCATTAATTCAAATCCCTAATATAAAATTCCATAAATTAACTCAATTACTTTTTGTTCAATCATTGATTAAATCAAGATGTTTAACATGCTAATTTACAACAAGCATTGTCATGAATTAAAAAATTACCTAATTGATTGTTACACCTATCCTTTTTGCAATTATTTATGTGATTAATTGAGTAGACTACTCCTTATTTTTTAAAATTTAATTTAATTAACACTTCTCCTAAGTAATATTAATCAAATGAATACTTATTCACATAACTTAATAAGATATAATTCACATAATAGCTTAATAAGATATAACTTTATGTTAATCTAATGATATGTTAATCACTTTTGCTTCCTACATCTTAACGCTCTAACAAATCGACAACAACTACCTATCTTAGTCAATCCTTACCTCCTCAACGGTGTGTCCATCCGGCAATTGCGTTCCCGATGATGGTGCAACAAAAAGGTGATGTACTGTGTTAACAACGATTCTAGCAGTGACTGATAGAATTCGGCGATGTCCACGGCTCTCACAATGAAAAAAAGGGCAAATTGCGAACCTAAAACTTCAAGCTCATTGTATGTCATCCACAGTTTGCGAGAAGCCACCAAATTGGTATCATAACAACTTCATCTAGACGAGAGCTTTGAAATGGTATATAATTTGTGGGTGTTTCATTGTCTGATGACAATGTGACGCGGCTCAAAGATGGGGTGGTGGGGTGTGACGGATGGTCGCATGCGAGGAAGGGGAAGAACGAGAGGGAGAGAAAGTGAGTTTTTTTACTTTTTGGGTTGAGGCGTCTCCTGCAATCCTCCCAACAATCATATATGTCTAGCTTACGACCCTCAAGCACAACATAGTAAAACCTAGTTGTCGGCATTTTCATCCTCTGCCGTAATAATCCCTACAAAGAAAAAAAATTAAGATAAGGTTTCACACCATTAGTTGCCATGTAATGAATAATCTAAAAATTACTTACAGAAATGATTAAAACTACCATTATTTTTGCTAAGCTGAATACTAATTGCAAGAGAGAGCTAACATAGAAACAAAAATGCAGGCATGCAAAAGGAATCTTACTATCGCACTGTTGATGATCCCTCCATATCCTAGATGATTTGGCATCACAAAGTTGTTTGCCACAGATCCTCTCATTAGTACTAGCAACAGTAGAAGGTACAAAGTCCTCACAATAGACTTATACAAGGTTGTTAAGATCGATATTTTACCCGAAATGGTAAGAGAATTGTAAGATCGATAGCCAGACAAGAATCATGAAGATTCATAAAAAAAATTATAAGGATAATGAATTTTTATAAAAGATATTTATAAGGATTGTAAATATTCTATGGACTAGATTGGTATGAGATTAAAAATCACAAGATCTAACTATATCGTAAAAGATCGAGATCTTGATAATCTTGGGTTTATACATGTGGAGGTTGTTGCTAAAGCCATGTTTAGAATATCGATAGTGTAGAAGATGTTTGTGCCGTGGAATCTATATATAAAATTTTAGTGAAAGCACATTCATTCATAGAGTAAAAAATCACAATGAACAAATTCAAATCTAGGGAGTAATTAGTTTCACTTTCACATAGTTGTGGAATTATATTTTCACAAGAAGACTTCCTAGGTGTGAAATTAAAAAACTGGGCCCAAACGAATAAATTCTCTTCAGCAAATTTTACAAAGAGTTTCCTAACATACAAACATAACTACAAGTGCACAATTTCGTCGAGTAGTGGCGAACCCACATGAAAATCAAGTTTCACTCAATTTACACTAAAACAAACCAAAACGAAGGGAAATATATGAGTTTCACTCATTTTACTCATCAATTGTGTCTTTTAAACTATTTGGAGGTATACCTTCCATATATATTGTGCCCCATTTACATGTTTTGGGATTGACTATAACTATGTTTGGGATTGACTACTTTCCCACTTATGCTAAGTCTCATTTTCATGTTTGAGACATTGTCATGAGCTATGATTCTGCGGTGATAACTATATGTTTCCTTGAGGGGAGCATATGATGGAATCTGAATAAGTATCTTATGTAGAGGAGATGAACTAATATCATTTGATGCAGAACATAGTTAAGGGGAATAATGGAATGTGTTGTTATGGTCGAAAAGGGGAGAATGTTCAAGAAAGATGTAAGGATAAGTTAATATTGTTTAACACCTACATTAACTATGTTTTGATGAAAGCACATTTATGCATAGTGATGTGGTAGGTTATTATTTTATTTCATATTATTACCATGTCGCTAACCATGATATGTGTAGGAAGAAATAAAGTGTAGACACAATTTGAAAACCTATCGATGCATAGAGAGAAAAAAAGTTGTAGAAATCGCAAGGAAAGATCCTCAGTCGTCATCCGCTAAAGAGCCATCAAACTTTGAACTTTGAAGAGACTCATCAACTAACATCCTAGTCCCCCAAGATATTGCTTGCTTTGGGCCCTTGCCTTCACGAATTTAAAATGCATCTTATAGGACAAAGGCATGTCTACATATATACCTTATCGGACTCAAGGTTCACGTTGAATGGTCTCCCACCATGACATAAATATCTACACGAGATGACACTTGTACCACATGTGGGTCTTGGCTCACATGGTTTTACCAAAATGTGTCATTGTTTATTAGATGCATGTTAACATATATACCCAAAATCACTTTAATGACTTGTTCAGGTGGCAAGGCAAGCCTCATACAATCTTCCAATCCTTAGGGGACTTAATGTCCACCCGCTGAAATATTGTTCGCTTTGGGTCTTTGCTCACACGATTTTAAAATGCATGAGCACCTCTCTCGTGACTTGCCTATATAGGACTAACCTAGTGCATCTTTTTGCATATTTTGGGTGCATGAATCTTGCCTCGAGTTCGCCCCGTATGGAAAAATAACATGAGAGATGATGGATATATATATATATGTGGATATGTCTTTAACATGTCGAGACGTGTTTTAAATCGTGTGGGCCAAGGTCCAAAGTGAATAATATCTTATCGGGGTAGGATGTTACATGTGATATTATAGTCACTTCAAATAGCCCTTTGTGTTATGGTGAAAGATCACTCAACGAGAATGTTGAGTCCCCTAAAAAGGGAAGGATGCTAAAGGCACACTTTGAATTAGTCTCACATAGGTAGGTAGGTAGCAGGAGATATGCCTTTGACCCTAAAGACATACATGAAAAAATCATAAGAGGCTAAATACTGCCATGAGAGCATGATGATAGTCACCTCTATGATCCAAAGCTGATAATATCTAGGTAGGTTCTAAAACCCTCAAAGTAATAGGTTGATGTGCCACTCTTATACCAACTGAGACAAATTTTAATCATGCAGGCAAGGGTAAAAGTAAACAATATCTTGACGAGCTAAGGTGCTACATGTGATATCAAAATCGAGCCACTTTGAGTCATTATTAAGGCAAAGTATGCGAAACTCGAAAGACATATATTGGGTTAGTCTCACATAGCCAAATCATAGAAAATATGCTAGGGATATATGTGGGTAACTTGTAGAGGCGTCTTTTAAAATTGTGCGAATTAAAGCCCAAAATGAATAATATGTTGATAGGATAGGATGCTACACTTTACTAACACCAACACTAGCAATTGACACATTTAAGTTGAGGTTTTAAGATTCTAATTTTTTTTTTCAAATCTTTAATTGATTAGTTTGTCAATTTAATTAATTTATTTTCTAGTTTTGATGTGTACATACTTTAATTTTTATATTGGCTCATTGACATTGATTAATATAGTATTTGAACGAAAATAAAAAAATAATAACTCTATAAATTAAATTCGAGATTACTAAAATTCGCCTCACCTTTGTCTATCCGGCCATAGATATATACTAATGTGCAATTTGTTCAAAATAAAATATTAACAGACTTGATATAACTTCTAATAGATCGGTAGTAAAATCAGTTTCTTAAAAAGCTAATATATTATGTTTATTATTGTTATTCGTTACCTTGCAATTAAAAAAATTGTAAAATATACTTTTTGCATGCATATAGTCGTAGTAACATCTTTTGTTTATCAGACAGTGCCTCATTGGATACCATTCTTCTTTTTTCATCTTTTTCCGAAACGAACAAGAAAAAAATATAAATAATTTTTTGTCCACTTCGCTCATATGTTTCGAATCCCCATTCCCTTGATTTTGCCTGTATACAAATGCAATCCTCACATAGATTTCGGCCCACCATCCGACAAGTTGTCCAGAATCAGCCACCAAAGTTGGAACCTTTGCTGCTTCACTTCTGACTGATGCAGAGAAATAAAAAAGACTCAAAGATCTCATCTTTTTTCCTTCCCAACTCACGAGTTCATCATTTTTTTTCCTCCCAAGAATCTGACAATGATCAAAATGGGGTAAAAGAAGATGGAAAAAAATATCCTTTTTTATCAAGTTCCTGATATCATTAAATTATGTTGGTTATAGATTGGACAAGAGCCATTAAATGTGGACAGGGGTATAGAGACGGAGAGAATTCTTTGCTGGTGGTGATCGGTGACCTTTCTCCTTCTCCTTCTTACTCTTAACAACCACAGCATTGATTATAACCTTGCAACGAGCTCCTCCTCCCTACAGAAACCTCAGATCATGTCTGGCTCTCCTTTGGAGGTATGATGAGGACTGGAAATAAAAGTAGCTGTTTTTACGCTTTGATTCCATTGGTTTTGGATCGTTTTGGCTCTACGATCGTAGATTTTGCTGGAGACCTCCTTTCTTTCAGGCTGGAAACTCGGGATCTTGTGGGCTGGAGCGATTTTTACGCGTCAATGGTGGCCTTTTTTTTATCTGTTTTGAGGTTCATGGATTAGCTCAGGCCCGCGCTAAAAATGGGAGCTTTTTGGCGTTCACACAGAGGAGCTCTCTGAGTAGCCTTTTTTGTCTTTTGGTTTCTTTATGTAGTAGTACTGGTGGCATTTCTTTTTTGAATGATCAAATCGGTTTGCAGGGCTTGATGGTGTTTTCTTCTCATTGTTGTGAATCTGAAGTAATTCATTTTTTTTTCCTTTTCATTCTGTGTTGTTTGCTCATCAAGCATTGATTAAGGATGCTAGGAGCTTTGTTGTTTGTAGCCTGCATAATTTTCTCTTCAGCGATTTCAATTTAGTCAGAAAAGGGATTTGTCCAGCAGCATAATATTCAATCTGTTGTTTTAAGAGAAAATTGGTATCTCCTCTTGGTCCCTTTATTTTATTTTTACTTTGCCTTCTCTGTGCGCTTGTTTCTAGTTTTTTGCTTTAGCATTGGAATCTATTTCTTGAATTTCTATTGTCTGAAGGTTGCTTTCTGAATTGAAGAAACACATGTATAGTTTCCATGCAAGGAATCATGTTGCAGCATCAGATGTGTCTAACCCACAATCTGCAATTTGATTTTAGTAAGTAGCATTTGGTGTCGGGTTAGATGAAGTTGGAGGATAATAAGAGTTTTGAAATTTAATGTAGTGCCTTGAAGAAATTGGGCAAAAAGGATACAGGTTCTTATGGGTCAGGACCTCATGTTGAAAAAATACCCTCGAGTTGTTGGAATTAGCAGTTAACTTAGTACATTCTAGAAAGGAAACAAGCATGTTTATACATGAGTAACAAGCAGGATTTGATAGAATATACATACTCTTCAAACAAGACAACTCATATGTACGCGACCTGCATTTCCCAACACACGCACCTCAATCTCTTCTAAAATTTGTTCATGATGTTACCTGAGGTTACAACATGAAGATACAGGAGTTCTAGATGACCTTTTAGTTTTCAGGATGAAGATTTCTGATGAACTTTTTTACTTGATTACTTTAGATCAAAATTCTGTTTGAATTCTTAGTTATGTTATTTAATCTGTTTGTAAACTTACATGCAGTCCACTTTCATGGACAGACATACGCCGATGATAATTATCAGAGGACACAATGTTATAGCTGCCTTCATCTTCGTATTCCCACATTTACTTAAAAGCAGGACATTTTGTCTTAATAGCTATCAATCGACTTCTGATCTCTCTGAAAATGCATGACTGCCAATTACCCTTTCCTGGATATGCATTATCAATATGTTTTATCTCTCTATCACATGTTACTTTGGGGCCTCATCTTAATATGAAGTAATTAAGGCAACACAAAGGAACCCTAGACCGAATACAGAATAATAATTAAGATTGAAACATGACAAATGAAAAACTTTATAAAATAAAGGAGGTCTCAAGTGCCTCTAAAGACTGATACGTTAGACCTCAAGTTGAGAATCATGGTCTTGACTGTTATATAACTGGGAAAAAAAAAGTCTTTCCGCTTCAAGATGAAGATGATTGGAATATTAGTTTGTTTAATTATACTGATGAAATAACATCTTACAAACATGCAAAGAAACAAAAAAGTGTTAACCATTGCTCTTAAACTTTTAGTCATTTGTGATTTTTGAACTTTTAAGCTCTTCCTTTGTTTTTGTTGCTTGGTGCTCAAGTCATGTATTAGCATATTCTGTTATGTTCCAATTTTTTCACTAATGTCCTGATGAACTAGAGTATTTAATGCAACATTCTTGCTTCACTCTTTGGTGTTCTTGTAATTTCATTTCTTACACATTCCATTTGACATTGTAGAGCTGACGAACCACCCTATACAGGAGTCTCAAAGTTTGTCATCTTTTTCTTGACATATGGATTTTGACATGGAAGATTACCTACATAAGAAGCCTTCTGGCAGCCACAGTTATACAAAACGAGGATCTAGCACTGCTTTCAGGGAGCAAACCCATGCGGATAGAGATATTCAGAATTCCAACAGGTTAGCAGGTAGTAGTGCAAGGCACAAATCCATGTCAAGTCCCCAAGTTAACATGCAGGAGAAGCCAAACTATGCAAAGACTGCACAATCCGTGCGTGGTAAGGCAATTGCTGGTTGCTCGAGACCATTTCCTACTTCTATCAGCTGTAGAGGATCCTCTCGTGAACATCCGAATCAAGCATTTCTTAAGCAGTCAGATATTGCGGAGACTAATTGCCGGGAAGAAAGTATCAAATATTTGAATGACAGTGACAGACAGTTGACTATTTCAGAGGGTTTGAATTGTGATGATAAACAGAAGGGGAAGAAAGCTACTGAGGAAGATCCCACAAGCACAGATGATATTGAATCTGTTCTTGAAGAGATTTCTGCTGGAATTATCAAGTCACCTGTTGGCAACATTCCTTCAAGTTCAAAGCAGCATAAGAAAACTAACAGAAGATTAACTTCATCAAGTTATGATGCTCCTATGAGTTCCTTTACCCACTTCTCTTCTACCATGGTTGGTAACTCTACTCATGCTGTTAAGCCTCTTTCACAAGCACTGGGTAGGGGGGTCCAAAAGTATGGACTTCAAAATCTGAGTTGCACATCAGTGACTGATGCTCTTCCTCCGGGTTGCTCTTCCTATGATTTGCCTCGTGATAGGAGGGTTGATACATTAATGAAGAAGGCAATTGATGGTGAAAGCTCTGGCTCCAGGTGTAAAGCTTCAAATTCTTCATCAAGTCATCTTCCATTGCGCATTGGTGCTCCTGTCTTGAGTTTAACCATCCCAGAAACTGTAACTCAGCAACAAGGTTCAAGAAGAAACAGAATTAATCGACCTGCCATTAGGGATGATGCAGTTTCAGTTAGAACTCGAAGAGCTTCTAGTGGAGAAAGCCGACTAAGGCTATCTAGGCAAGGGGATGATAGAATCATTCCATTACATGAGTCTATTATGATTCCCCAACTTCAACAAATACAGATGACTCACCTTGAAGAGTCTCCCACAGGTTCATCAAGATCATTTACCCTGGAGTTGCCATATCGCTCTTACAATTCATCTGGACAACCACAATCTTCACACCTATCTTTTAGACATAGAGCAGTACCTGATTATGAGGATAACAGTGCAAGTACTTTTCATGTTTCATTTGGAGACAGAGATATCTATCGCCGTTTCAGCATGGGCGGAGTTGCAGAGGTCTTTTCCACAGAATTTTCTTCTTCGAATGATTGCATGTTGTTTTGTAACATATTTGGTAGATTCGCAAGTGCTATGATAATTTTCTCACAGAAAAGTACATAATTATTTTGTCACCTGTGCACGATTAGATATTTGCTTTGATTTCTAATTTTGTGGGGTTATTTTTTGGAAAGCTGCATTAAAACTAAACACAAGTTTCATATATGTGTAGGTGTTGTTGGCACTGGTGCGCATCGAACAAGATGAAGAGTTAACTTATGAGGTGATCAATATTTTTAACTTAGTCAGCATTATTCTGTATTTTCAATTAAGTATTTTCCCTTATCAGCTAAAATGAGATTTTGTATTCCTTCAGCAATTGTCAATGCTAGAGACAAGCTTATTCCGTAGTGGACTTGGCTCACATGACCAACATAGAGATATGCGAATGGACATCGATAATATGTCCTACGAGGTATTATCATAGAACCTACAGTTATTGCTGCATCACAGAATCTTGTGAAAGCATTAGCTGCTCATCTTTTTGGTTTATGATGAATTCAATTATTCTTTTATTCTTTGATAAACTTATTAGTGTTCACTGATGATTAACTGTGCCATCATCAGCAAATTTTAGTACTTTAGCTTTTTCCAACGGCAGAGACCCTGGTGCCATCATATCTCAACCTTTTCTTACTTAATGGTATGTGTATGAAAGCAATAGTCACAGCTGAGTTAATAATGCGTTTTTTTTAGGAGGGAGTTAAATATGACACTTATTATCACCGACATACATTGTCCCTTCCAAATAAAAAAGAACAGATGCATTGTCTTGAGAACTATTCATCGAATCTTAGTTCTAAACAATTCTAGTTAAGGACAAATAGATCACAGAGCTTTTGTGTTTATGGACATTGATCTTAACACTAAATTCTCTATATTTTAAGATGTCTATGACAAAGGGACTTTTTCTTTGAACATAAATAATCAAATCATAGTCATTTATCACTTCTTCCATTTTGGAATGCATATTTGAGCATTTCTCTTGGGAAACATAATTATGCAACAAAACTGTTCCTCTGTTCTTTTACTATTCTTTTGAGGCAGAATTTCTATTCATTGTCTTGCAACATATCCATCTCCAGCTAAACTGGGTATTTGACGACAGGAATTGTTGGCACTGGAGGAGAAGATGGGTAGTGTTAGCACGTCACTTTCAGAAGAGCAACTGTCGAGATGCCTCAAGAGAAGCAGATATACACCATCCTCCAGGATCTCTAGGACCAAAGCCCACAGTGATGATGACTTAAAGTGCAGCATATGCCAGGTAGTTTGTTCCTACCCTCTATGCATGTGACAAAGAAAATGGAGAAGTATATTGGTATCTTTCACTGATCATGGCCAATTATTATTTAAACTTGGTCCATTTTGAAATCTTGAGTTTATTCTTTCAAGCCAGCTAAAGCTTGAAAATTTGCAGTTTGAAGGAAGGTCATATCTTTGCCAGTCTACTTGATACTTTTTCAATATGTCGTACTTCCTCCTACCGAATAGTAAATACTTGGTGGCGTAAAGCAGTCTACTCAGTGAGAATATATAAGATGTCTCTAAAGCCTAACGAAAACTTTTTGGCTGTAGCTTTGTATATAATGAGGCTGGGGACAGACTGTTTCATTTGACCAATCACCCCCACAGTGCTCTTGCTGCCTCCAAACAAGCAAACACTGCAGGCTCGATGATGCTTATCAATGAAAATAAAGTGAATTCCTAGTAATTGCATGCTCATACATAGAACAACTGTTCAGTGTGTTCTTGACCTTAATTCAAGAACACTTGAAGAATCTTGAGAAGCTTTCTTTTGTATCCTAGTGCATATCATGGTAACAGTTCTACAAAGTATAGAGATGAGTTGGAAGATTGTAAGGGAGATTCCTTCTTTTTATCATCTGCTAAATTATGATCCAATGATTGAACCTATTCAGGCTCAATAACATGATCAGTCTGTTGAATTATGATGCAATGGTTGATAAAAGAGCACATTAGGCTTCATTTTCTCTTAAAAATGTATATGTGCTATCTACTGTTCTGTATTCTAAGTGAGATTGACCTGATTTTTTTTCTCTTGTTTTTCTCTGCATTAAGGAGGATTATATTGGTGGAGATGAGGTGGGCATGTTATCTTGCAAGCATCGATACCATGTGGGATGCATTCAGCAATGGCTGCGACAGAAGAACTGGTGCCCGATCTGCAAATCGTCTGCTCTGCCACTGTAGAAAATTAGGCAAAATTGCTTCCCTTTTGGTGAGAACAGTACTCTTGAACAACTGGATCCAGTAAACAAATATAGATTATGTCCTAAACTATGAAGGACGTCTTGCAGAATCTTTTTAGCCTGGATTTGCTTCATTATGGGTGCATTAAAGATAAACCTCGTTCTTTAAAAGTTTGATCAAGGAACCTTGGTCCTCTTTGTCGCCCAGTCAATCACACAGTGGGCAAGTCCCTACTTATAGATATTCCAAGAGCTTTAAAGCAAA
The DNA here is from genome assembly GCA_001647135.1 of Pontederia paniculata. NCBI lineage: Eukaryota > Viridiplantae > Streptophyta > Magnoliopsida > Commelinales > Pontederiaceae > Pontederia > Pontederia paniculata. The sequence continues at coordinate 12,595 of LTAE01006633.1, forward strand.
GCTCACAACTTTTACTGCGATTGCTAGTTGTCGTTTGTAATTGTGTAACCATAAACTACTCAAGTAAAGCCACTATTCAAGTTATGAGATATGTATCATACACAATCATTTGCATGAGGATTCCATTTTGTGAACTTAAAATATTTGTGCCTATTTTTTGTTCTCGTTACAGATACTTGTAAGGTCCCTGATCATTCTTTCTTTTCAAGCTCCGTTCTTGTGGATTAGAGTCCAGTACAAGTTGAATAATGCAAGCATATATATACATTACCCAATCTGGTGAATTCAGAATGAAGAACCCAAGCACGCAGAATCTGCACCACACAGACTAAAACAAGCACAAGAAATGAAAAGTGGGAACTTATTCTTCTCGTGCATAGTATCAGAAGCGTATAAAACTGGCCTTGAACCTCAGTCACTTAAAGCACATCGTATTTAAATGTTTTGCCTTTGGTACTAATGGACATTGGAAGACAATTCTAACAATCAGGAAGACTATGATCTTGTCTCAGAAATAAATAAAACTTATGCGTGGCAATAGGCAGCTGACCTTCAGATCATATGATTCCTATCAGATTAAAAACAATGCTTTCATAACCAACTAAATTCATGATCCAATGCACACGAGAAGATTCATCTTTGAACAAATAACAAGGATGTCAGAAAGGAATAGCCACTAATTTAACCCCCATGACGATGAGACAACTGGAGTCGTGAAATAACTGATGCCTTCGTAACTTCTAACGGCAACGGTCATCCTCAACAAGATGTATTGCGGATAGCTTTTGCCACTGCTCGAGTGTTCGGGATTGATTCTCTTCTGAACTATCACCTCACCCTTGCTAGATATCCCTGAGAAAATTTGGAAGTTCAAAGGGATTTGGCTGGGACATTGGAAATGCTTGCTGATGAAGTTAGTTGACTTATTAATATGTCAATAAAATACTTCACTATTTAAGAAACAAAACTAACACTACACGCATGACAAGTAGAATAACATTGTTGAACTTTTTACTGCCCCAACTACTCAAGTTCCTATTAAGGCCTTGGGTTAACATAATATCTAAATAGTGAACAATCAATAGCCTGCAAAGAAAGGCATCTGTTCTTTTGTTTTGTGTTGCACAATATCATGCACATACAGACATCCACTCCTTTGGATCAGTAAATTCAAGAGCTTGAAGAGTACATATTTGTGTTCGGATGTCAATGGTGAATGCATGAACCCACTCTCCCATCAAGTAAAAGTCAGAATATTAGTCATGATTTGATAACCAGGTAAACTTACAATTACATAGTAACCTTTTGCAATTTAATGAGGCCTTCTCTCTTTCTATTACCCCGTAACAGAAGGTTTTTCATATAAACCAAATTAACTCAGACTAACTTAACTGAGCTAGAAAATGAACAAAAAAATTAAATAATCACCAAAAAAGAGACTAAGCAAAGGGGTTTAAACTGCAACCACACAAGAAACTGAAATCTAACATTATGAATGTATCTCTAAATATTACAAAAGAAACGCTGAAAGTAATACAAGTACAACTACTTGCATCCTTAAATACAGAGAGAAAAGGAAAACTTGAAAGGTCCATTTGAGACAATTTTTTGTTGGGAAGAAACAAGGGTGCCATTAATCAAGGCTTACAAAAAGGCACCTGAATAAAAATCTAAAATGATTAATCCTTACTTTTTACTAAACTGCTAATAAACACATAACCTATAAGCTATTCTTAATCAACTGTATAACCGGTAACTGGAACTGGAGCCAGACCAGCAAAAGCATATAATTTGGATTAATCTGGAAGGAAAATATTTTCCATATAAAAATGACATCACAAAGTGACTAAACCTTTCTGGTATTGCAGACTCCAAAACATATCAGTAACCAGTTCTACATCTAAGCTAAATAGAAGTTGTAAAATTTCTTGTGTATCTAGTTATCACCATGATTAGCGTATTGAAACAAAAACTGGATTTCAAATGAAAATGCGTTCATTTAGTGGCTTCAGAAAAAGAATATTTGTTTTCTTCTACACAAGGAGTATTCATCTGAAATTGTAAGATGACAATTATAAAAACAGATCGAATCGCCAACTTGAAGTTGGATTTTCTTTTTTTTTTTTTTTGTGAAATTGATCAAAGGATGATTGGCAGGTTTCGCAACAGTCCAATATTATTAATGACCTTCTATATTATTATACATGGGTCAAGAAAATGTCTAAGAAGAGAGAAGTGCTAGAGCAAGGAAAAGCAATAATCTGTAATCAGTAATCACAAGAATGACAATTTACAAAAGAAAATAGATTTTTCTGTCTACTTCCATTAAAATATGAGCTATATTCATATCAATTCCTGAACTATGATAATAGTCATTAATCATCCCCTGACCTATTCCAGCTTTTCACATTGATCCATCATCAACTTTTGTATTGTTTCTTTTAGTCTTTCTAATTACATTTTACTAAGACTTGGAAAAAAACTAAAAGATATGCCTGTATTACTTAGTTATCTTATTTTTCTCCTTTTCTCAAATATAATTGTCTACAACTTCTTGCTTTTGTTTTCAAATAATAATAAAGAGTAAAAATGTCATTCATCTAATAAAAAAAGAAAAATTAACTGGAATGCTAATGGTGGGTAAAGTGTACGACAGAGGATAGTTCAAAGAAAGACAAGAAACTATTTCCCCAATTTAGAGGCAGCTCGGAAGATGGAAATAATCTTAAACAAGAGAACCTATATCTTCTTTAGTGGTAAGAATATTTAATACATTTTTAACTTACCTTGCAATGAGAATTATATGGATATTGATGTTGCATGTAAGTTGAGTTGAAACCACCCCCTTGAGAATCAAAGACATCAAAACAAGGGATAAAATTATCTGTCTGAATCCACAATGTAAGTTTCTATCATACAAGCAATATGCTGAATTCTACTTGTTATGCAGTGATTGATGGCAAAATACCAAAAGCCTATCCTACCTGGAGCATCAATAGAGTTGGGTAAAATGAAGTTCTAAGCAAACCAACAACAACCAGATAAAGAAATGAGTATAAATAACTGAAACTTTCTTAAGAAGAGTGAGTTTTTCAATATACTGCAGGGGTTCAAAAGTAAAAAGATACTGCATAAGACATCTGTTACTAGAAGAGCACTGCATTAAAGTAAGAAAAAAATGGAACAGCACTTATACAGCCAACTAGCCAACTAACTCCATATATGTGATGGTCAAGAATTATAATTAATTTAAATAATCAGAAAGATCCAACAACATGATGTTTTAGAACTGACAAAACTTTCAATGGATAATACATGTACTGCTACGTCCGAACTTATTAGATAATTGTATATGTTACACAACACTTGTCCTGCAAAACTGTTTTGAAAATCCATGTTGCAGATCCACATCCAAGATCTCTAGTGTGACGTACATGCCTCCTTATGTATGACAAGTATACAACAATGGGCCAAAGGAAGGTAGCTCTTTTACTCTGTGACTGATGTAAAGAATGTATTGCTGTTTGCGGCGTCCCATACCAGGATCTTACAGAATTCTTCTGCTGGATCCTAATAAAAGTCTAACCAAATATCTGGTTAAAGAGCTTGATTTTCCATATTGGCCCAAAGAGACCATGTGTTTCATTTCTAGAGTCCACCCAAGCTGTACAATTTCTGTGTTCAAGGAAAATTGATGTAGATCCTTCTTATTTTTCAAAGGAATGGATGCATATTCTCTCAAGTAGTAAAGGCCAATCCTCCCCAAGCTGTTTGGGATTTAGCTCCATAGCTGCCTTGAAATCCTGCATAGTTACAAAGCAGTTTTTTTTCACTTCTTGCATGTCTTCTATATGTCCACCACTACCTTGCATTTGAATTTGGTTTGAAAAGCACGTGCCATTAATAGGCTGACCGTATGGGTTCAGCTTGGAGGCTGAAGGTTTTATTGTTTTGTGCCCTGTCCTTGCCCCTGCTAACTCTAAAGATGACCTAATCAACTGCTTCAAATAAGCATCTAACCCATTGTTCAATAAGTTGGCACAATCCAACGTTACTCCAGCCAAACCCTGTGCTTTAGCTATTTGCTCCATTCTTTTCTTCAATACCTCTGTATGACTAAGTTCACCAATATCATAACTGCTACTCCAACTGCCACTGCTAGCTTTTGCTGTCAAATGAGAACACCTCTGTGTACCACTCACGCTTGCAGAGAAGAAAGGAATACCAAGAGGAGCAGTAAGAGGACCTCTAATGGACTCAAAATGAACCCTATGTTCTTGGTCCTCGCTATAATCCATGGGTACTAATGCAACCACACCCTTCTTATGAGTAGAATCGTGTTCCTTGTGTGATCTCTTCACTTGATGTTCAGAAACTTCACCCTGTTGATGCTGCAGTTGTCTCTTAAAACCACACAAGTTCATGCCACTGTTTCCCCTAAGAACGGCTTCATCGGATGGTAATAAAGACTGATGAGTTGAAGCAACTTCTGTTCTCCCACTTGGTCCAAGGGGACTTTGTCGATCCTTGATCTTCTTTTGAATCCCACTATGAAAATTGTGAGGAGATGGAAGTGAAACATCACCGTTGGACCTCGTCTGCTGTGCCAATTTTGGGGCCAGTGAAGAACTCAATCCCTCATCCTTTTGTGAGCATTTCGTCAATGGAACTGCACCAGGTCTGTGATTGTCCCTGTCATAATAGACTGAAGGTGGAGTTTTGGCTTGACAGGCATTTCTAAGGATTGCACAGATTAGTTGGTTGTGCAAGGGGAGATTCTCACGCCCAAGTATTAATAGGCAGAACTTGTTGAAGTCAGGCTTGCTCAGCTTGCGCGATAGCAACTCATTCAGATAACTGAAGTAGCGGTTGGCTCGCTGAGGACCAATTCTCTTCACTAACTGCATCTTCATATCGACCAGGTTAGTTCGGGACTGCTGAGGAGATGGAGGAGGAGGCTGTGGCGTCATCTCTTAATGTACAGTACCCATACAATTTAACAACCGAGAATGTTCAAAATCAAGCCTTTCTTTCTACTCTCTTCCTCCAAATCGCCCCACTCTTGCTTGCTCAAGATTAGGGTTTGAACCTTTTCCTACAGAGAACTCGAGCTATACACGATCCGCAACTTCTCCACTGGAGCAATGTGGAGGAGAATCTCATCTTACAACCGGTAAAACCCTAAGAGCCGCCCAGAGATCAGGGAACCCTGATCAACATGGGAACTTTAAGTTGGAAAACCTTCAAAGCCGCCAACTTGATTCCGGAATTCCCAGCTACCAAGATCGCAAAAACCCTAGAGAGCAAGAAAACAACCAAAAATCAACACATTATTGAGGGCCGAGAAGCATGAGGTAGCTCGAGAAAGCTCTCATTGTGCTACTCTTCATTGCAAGAGAGGGCCGCGGGGATCAACTGCGACGCCTGTGATCGGGCAATCCCCACTCCAGAGAGACGGATCCCAATGGAGAAGAAAAAAACAGAGCAACTCACTCCAACACAAATCACAGCAACCAAGGAAAGAGATGATACGAAAAGAGAACCAGAGAATCAGGAGGAGGAGGAAGCGGCAATGGAGAAGACAGAGAAGAGTGGGGGAGCGAGAGAAGAAAGGTAACCTCTTCGGCGCTCGGAACAGAAGGAAACCCCGCGGGCTTCCAGGCTCGATTCCAAGCGCGTCGCAGGCGGCCAAAAGGGGGCTCCAAATTCCGGCTATCGCCTACCCCGCGCGCGCGCTCGGCACGCTCCTGCTCGCCTCCGCTTCCGCTCGCTCTTCCCGTTGCCGGATTCGCTGCTTGGCTTCGCTCCTTCCTCCTCCTCCTCCTCCTCCTCCTCCTTCCGGTGGCGTTGAATTGGGATTTTTGATTGATCGAAAGCCCAAAAAATTGCAGTCTGTCGCTAGCTTTCTTTTGGTTTTCCCCCCTTTTTCTCTCTCCTCCCCCTCTTTCTCTTACTGCTTCTTCCCTTTGTTTGTTCTTAAATCATTTTAATTGTGTATTTGTTGGGGTCTTCTGCAATTCTTTTATGTTTTTTTATCTGTTTTGGACTGTACAACAATTAAGTTACTAGTAAAATTAAAAGATAATTCTAATAATCTAAATAATAAAAATAATAATAAACTTATCAATATATAGAATCTCATCTTTTGCATTATCAAATTTATGTATGTACTAAAGTATAATAATGAAACCTTATATCATGTAGCATACTTTGGGATATAAATCTTAGGATCTAGATTTATTAAAGATCCTACATAATTAATCTAAGATCTAATATATACGGTGTAATATTTTCATGTTTGCTATATGATATTTATTTCCTATGTTGTTAATTAAGAGTTGTTAAATAATCTGGGGACTGAACTAATTATTATTATTATTATTATTATTATTATTATTATTATTATTANCTCTCTCTCTCTCTCTCTCTCTCTCTCTAACATGAGTATACTACTCTCTCTTGTTACAGAGTGAGTAAGAAGCGTGGAAGTGTTGACTTCAAAAGAGTCAAAGTCAACGGAGAGGATTCTTTCTTGTTTTTTTTACATGTGAGATTTTAAAAAAAGATATGGATGTAGTTAAATATGAAACTCCTTAATTAATGAACAAAAATGCCTCCTACGAAGGAAATGGTCATGCTATTGGCCGGCGTGGTTTCTGATTTAAGAGTGCATTTTTATATAGGAATTGGAGAATGCGTTTGATTAGTGTTTAAAATGTGCTGAAATGATTCCATCGGAAGAGAAAAATAAAATGTGCTGAAATGGAAGTGCAACATGTTGATTGATTAATGCGCATCCACCATACTAGGATAGATTGATTTTCTCTTCTTTTTTTTTTCCTTTTTGGGTAAATCATTCCTCCCTTATTTTTAGTATTTTGCACATGTGTGATCCCTTCCATCGATTCTATTGACTCACTAACTCACACTAGGCAGAAAAATTAAAGGATTATTTTTCTCCTATTGACTCACTAATTCAAACTAGGCAGAAAAATTAAAGGATTATTTTTCTCCTACCCTTTGGACGAGAATTTTCATATATGATTATATTTTCAAATTTTCTCTTTATTTACTTGAACTTTAAGGACTTTTCCATTTGATTTTCATATGTGACTCTAGGTTTTCCAATATTCTTTTTACTCCCTTGAACTTTAAGAACTTTTCCACTTAATCCTTTTCATCAATCGGTTTTCTTAGTTAGTTTAAATTTCTTTCTAGCAAAATTACCCTCAAGTATCAGCTTGATAATTGTATCTTCTCATAACTTGAACATCAGCTAGGCTCGTGGGAGGATATTGTGCATTGCGAGTGTGGAGTTGACGAGCTCATGCGATTATTGCTTATCGCAAGCTTGCGGCGACAAGTTCGTGCATGACGAGCTTTACTTGTAAGTAAGGTTGAACATAATCCGGACCGACCCTGACATCCCGACTTGGTCCGACCTAATTTTTCGAGAATTTTTCCCGGTCCGAAATATATCCGGATCATAACCTAGTCCGATTGCTCAAAAACCTAGCCCGATCTAGGTCGAGGTCGAGTCCGAGTTCAAGAAACTCAGATTTAGTCCCTCGATTATATTATAATATAATATATAAATATATTATACAATATATATGTAATATATACATATTATGTTATAAATTTTCTTTTACATCATCATCTCTTCTCCCCTTTATACTCTCTCTCTCTCTCTCTCTCTCTCTCTCTCTCTCTCTCCTCCATGCATCTCATCTTCAATAGTTAGGATTCGGAGCTCCAAGTCTCTTATGGTGATGAATCTTTGAGAAGGACTTGAAGAGAGGAAAGAGACTACAATAACAAGGAAAAAAATACCTAGAGGCTTCTAGTTGAGGATAGAGTAGAAAGAAGAATTAGAAAAGGAGAAAAAAAAAAGATTTTAGCTCTAGAACCCTAAGGTATACTGAAGGATCAACTTCTCCTCCCAATAATTATTTCTTTTAAGAATCAATGGCACTTCATCAAGATCCATGGCTCTTGCACATGAAATAGGGAGAAGAACTTTTGATTGTTAAATTTTATTTATTTTTGTGACCATGAATGGATAGAATGTGTAAGTATTTTTATCGTCCATATGAAATTGATGCCTTCAACTAACTGATTGTAAGTGTCACAAGAAAAACTAAGGATTCTTATTAGAATTACATGTTCACATATAAATTGTAATATTATTATGTTTATATTGAAACCTCTAATGTTTAATATGAACTTTGAAACCTATGATTTTTAAATGGTTAAATGAAACATTAGGTTGTAGTCAAAACTTAAGGTTTATTGCTAGACTTGTATGCACACATGTACATTTTTCATTCTTATGTTAAAAATCCTAATATCTATTATGGTTGTTGAAACCTAGGGTTGATAAATTGGTAGATGGAATAGTAGGATGTGATCAAAACCTAAGGATTATCCTTATATTGATTGATTGGCCAACCTAAGGATTATCCTTATATTGATTGATTGGCCTTAGACATGGTTATCTTCGGAGAAGCCACTCAGGTGCCATGGTGACCCAAGTCTAACTACCCTTATTGATTGATGTACATGTTACTCCTTCGATGCAACATGAAATAATAACCCCCAAACTTGATTGATTGAAGTATATTGAACCATTGAACATGATCTAAAAGATAAATATAAAAGTGGACATGAATTTATTGATTAAATTGAATTGGCATCAATGTGAATGATGTTATTAATCATAATGTTCATGTCGATTGATGCGGTGCATCAAGTGCATGATATTTGATCTTTGAAGTTGTATTTAACATCATTTTTATGCCTTCCTTTGAGCCCGAAATTTTATTTTATATTCAGTTTCCACTTTTAGTGAGCAAACCCTTGTCATATTCAAATTCTGATAATTTCTATATTTGGAATCAGATGTTGGTTTGTGTTATTTTTTAGAACATTCAAAGAAAAGGAGTTATCACACCATTGCTTGAATGAACATCACAACCCTGCATGTTGCGTCGATAGAAAAGGATAAAATTGTTGAAATGCTGAAGAATCATCATAGCTTATTATTGGCAAGGATGAATATAAGGAAATTAAGGGAATCTTTCTAAAACTTGATGTGAAAAATCCATTACACGCAAATACATGCTAGTAAGTGCATTATCGTTCAAGCAATAAACTGCAAAGAGTAAGAGTTGTCGATCCTACGAGGAATTGGAGATTAACTATCTAACTCTAGATGTTAATAGGAGACGACATAGATTTCAGGATTGGTATTTCAAAGAATCGACAATTAAAATGGTTATTAACAATAAAAACGGATGATGACTAGGGCCTGGACGACAATAAAATTAGGATGAACACTTAGAACTCCCTACAAAAATCATAAATCATGTGACAACAAACTCTTGTATCTTCATATGATTAGGGACACTTAAGTTATGAATTCCCCTTAGGATAACTCATTATCTTATGATAAATAATCTAGAGAATACTCCTTAACGGATCTATCCTCAAGAAATTAACACAAGACACAATAGGATGTATCACTAGACTATCAAATCATCCTAACATGTTAACCTAACATACCACAAACTACAAAGTCCTTAACAGATTAGAGCAGTAGGACATGAATTGCATATAATAATTGATCACACTATGATAAACAAAACATACTCAGAAAATATCAAGCAATCATATTCATGAAGAAACAATTCAATTAAAAATTATGCAGGTTCTATAGTATCGATCCTATTAAAGAAGAAAAATATTACTAAAGATAGACAGAACAAATTGTCTTTAACATCAAACTCTTACGGATGACGAACGAGCGTTGGGCAATCTTCTTGTGTATCGGTCACAACTCCTCTTCAATAGTCCTATAGAATAATCATTAGTTCTTGGCATTCTTGCTCTGGTTGACGGCTCCTAGCATGTCTTCTCAGTTTGTACATGAATCTCTATATACCCTTCTGTCCATATTAGGATTTCCTAGGGTTGGAGGTGATACAATCATTTGTGTGTGAGCCTTCAGATTAAATCTGCCTCCCAGTCAATGGTCATGATGAAAATATCATAAGAACCCTTCCAATTTTTCAGAAGTATCTTGCAATCAAATCTTTAAAGCTTTAGATCAGATAGGAATCTTTTTTGCCATCAAATGATATCGCAATCTCGAAGATATTCATTTCCATTAGTCTCTCATGGTCCGTGACAAGATCTCACGGCCCGTAAGTAGATAATCTTTTATTGTGGCTCAAGTTGTCATGGCCCGTAACTTGGGCATTGAATGGATCTGAACGTCATGATCTCTTCTTCTTCTTACGACCCGTGATGCATATCACGACCCATTATGAATCATACCTCTGTGTCCTCCGGTGTTGCCCATGTCGTAACTCTATGTTGTGCTCCGTGATATGCAAAGTAACGACCCGTTATGGTGGTCACGAACTATTATGATGTGGTTGTTCAAGTCGTAATATCCATGGTTGCGGCCGTGACTTTGAGTGTTATGGCATGTGAAGCTTGTCACGACCCATAACACTCTAGTTGGTCGATTTGCTGCTCGTTGTCTGGGTTATTACACTTATTTACGGCTCGTCACCTGCTGGATTTTTGCTACTATGTCTTCATCGCGACACGTAACATCTCAACACAACCCTAATACTCCTTATGTTAGCTTCCATGCTCACAAATCGCCTTCATCTCGGTGTTTGGTCTAGTTACGCCCTTCTTCAAACTTTTCATCTGATTTCCTACAAAAAAACATCGAATATGAGTAGATTTCGAACTTGAAGCAATATAATAAAATAAGAAATAAAATAGATGCATGACATGACAAAATAACTCAAAATCATGTCTAATACAAGCCTTGAAATATGTTGAAAAATCATGCGTCAACAGGATAGAGGGGACATATGTCAAGAAAGGAAGGGAGAATAAAATAAAAGGAAAGAAGATATTTAAAGAAGAAAAACCTCAAGGAGAGAGGTAGGCTCCCATTTCGAAAGGCCCCCATTTTTGGGAGGAGGCCACTAGAGCAACAACACCCATCAAAAAGGAAGAGGAAGGATCTAAGAGAAGAATTATGAGAACTTCTAAACTTTATCTTTGTATTTTGATGATGATACTTTGTAACTAGTAGGATATTTTGGAGTTAGTATTACTAGATGATGGATGTTTCGGCTTTAGTTTTATTGAACTATTTGGATCTTTGTTTTATGAACTCATCATTGATTTCCTTTTATGAATCATCAGTTTGCAAAGAGTTGTTACTTCTATTGTGATCGGATTCGAAGTAACCCGTTGCTTCCGGTTTGCTCCCTTGCTCACACTACAACAAAATGGTCATCTAAGGACGCATTCTTAATGACACAATATATAGTGTTGTCCTTTTATTCAAAGCGTCCTATTTTTGAGACACTTGCTTATAGCGTCTCGATTATTATAAAGTATTAAGGACGCAACTATAATTTGCGTCCTAATTTTTAAAAGTTAAGACACAATAATTTAAGCATCCTTATATTAGTTCGGATCATAACCACACTTCGATATTATGTCTTCAAATTCTCAACACAAATAATTTTCGTCTCTATAATTTAAGTGTCCTTATATTAGATTATAAAGTATTAGGGACGCTATTACAATTCGCGTCCCAAGTTTTAAAAATTAAGACACAATAACTTAAGCGTCCTTATATTAGTTCGGATCATAGTCACACTTCGATGTTGTGTCTCTAAATTCTCAACGTAAATAATTTACGTCTCTACAATTTAAGCGTCCTTATAAAATATTAGGAACGCCATTACAATTTACGTCCTAATTTTTAAAAATTAAGACACAGTAATTTAAGCATCCTTATATTAGTTCAGATCATAATCATACTTCGATATTGCGTCTCCAAATTCACAACACAAATAATTTACATCTCAATATAGCAACGCTTTGTTGAATCTAAGATCCCGAGATTATTTTGAATGATCACAAATTTGTAAGTAAACTCAGTTTGTACTAATGAACTTGTTTGAGCTTATTTCTGTAACAGGATATAGACAAGTTCAGTACAACGGTCGACCTGAGTTAAAGGAATGGACGAACACTGCACACGTATTACACATCATGAAGAATCATATGTGTGCAGCGGGCGTCCCAAGGATATAAATGGTCGACCAGTTGAAGGAGGATGGAGGTTATATAAACAACACAGTGTATGGAGGAGGAGGCATATACGGTCGACCCAAGATATAAAGAGGGCAACCAG
>LTAE01006634.1:5251-26636 GCA_001647135.1 Pontederia paniculata
TGAGACATGAATTGCTACTTTTGCCATCTATGGATTATTGAGATTGAAAGATAAGGAATTGTTCCCATTGATATATTGAAATTGTTAAGTATTGATAATTGATATCCATGTCCCATATTATCTTATTTATGTCTTTTACATATTGAGTGTCAAAACTCACGGAAGATTTTATCTCCCCTGCTTATTCAATTTTGCAGGCCGCCCTGAGGATATCTAGGTACTGATGATGGTGTTGATGATGATGCAGCTCGTGATGGTCTATTTGCACATGGCAGAGGATCCTGGTCTAAGATTAAGTCTTGTGATTTTGTTATGGAGAGGATGATGAACTCTATTGTTTTAGTATTCTATCATAGTTTATTGTTGGATTATAGTCTGTTATTGAAATTGAAGAAATAGACTTGAGTATTTACTATATAGCAGAAATGTTTAGTTTTCATAAATTGTATTTATATGATGTGGTCCTTTAGTTAACCGGTCAATGGTCAAACTACAGGTAATGATATTGTGTGGTAGCGTCTCCAAAGTCAAGATTATTGCGAGGCGTTACAATTATTATGTAGTAATTTCACATTTATAAGAGCATCCAAATATTAGGTATTAATTCTCCAATCATGAATATTATTCGTCTTAGTCTTTACATGAAGATGCAACACAATATCATCCCCCTTAGTCTTTTCAAGTTGTGTTTCACAAAATTAGGAAATTCAATTTTTTAATACATATTTTAAACTTTACATTAATTCTTTCTACATCTTATCGTTAAGAAAATGGAAAAGAAAAGAAAAGAACTTTTTTGGTACTCGAATATTGAAAAGATGTTCATCGACTTAATATAAAAATAAGTCATTGGAAGTCACCTCATCAGCTGACATTGTCGACCCATCAGCATAACTACCAAATTATATTTTAGATATTTGTACATCAAATCAACAATTTAAAGCAAATATGCAACCTGATGATTATTCTAAATAATTACTTTAAAAGTTAAATCATTGTTATTATATATTTAGTTTATTACATCATTTTAATTTGTAAAATTGTGCCTTCCAAACATGTCATCATTAATTTTACTAAAGTGATTCGATAGAAAGGCGATCAATCATAATTTTTTTGGAAAATAAATATCTAATACCTCAAAACAAATATGATTTAGATATTTCAAATTTATTTCCCTATTTGACATAATTGAATAATCATAATTGTATTCTAATGTATCAATTTTTTTAATGCTAGTGCGTGGTGGAATGCCAAGAATACTGATCTTATATGAAAAAATTCAACACTCAATGATCACTCAATGATCGAAGTGATTGATTTCTCTTTTAGAAGACGCACGAGCATTAAAAACAAAGACTAATTGGACTAGTGAAACAATATGAATCAAATTTTGTGTTAAATGATTCATTGAAGCATATAAAAGCAAATGCGAACTAGCCAAAGCAAATCATGCTCATATTAGCGCGCTTATGCAGATATTGGTGTTGTATATTTAGATCTGCTCAAAAAAATAGTATTTAAAATTTAATGCATTATGTTAAATATATTTATTACTAAATTCAATTCAGAAAATGATGCTCGATACAAATACTCATGTCAGATTAGATTTTTTAAGATCTCATAAGAAATAAATACCGAATGAGTTTCACAATTTCGCAAATGGCATACATAAGGAAATATATAATTATCATATTTATTTAGTAATTTGATTTTATTGCTAATTCATTTTATTTCTAATATCATAATTCAAAAAGGTTTTCAAGACAAAGAAGCTGAGTATATAGTTCAATCTAGACAAGAGGAAGACACGACAAATTAACTTGAGATGTTTTAATTTAGATAATCTATGATTTATTTTGATTTAGAATATATTTCAAATATTATATTTCAAAAAAGATTAAGAAAAACTTAAATTAGAGATAAGGAAGATACGTCGAAGTAAACTCGAGAATTTAGAAAAAAAAATGCACAACACAAATAAAAATTATGTGTATAAATTTAAGTTATTTATGACTTATTTTAATTTAGAATATGCACTCATGTCCAAATCATCGGACTATTTAAGTTCAAGAGATCATGTCGACCACACATGTTGACCAATCCGGCTGATAGTCTGACGTCCAGCTCGGGTACCGATTGAAAGTGGAAGCGGACTCATGCTTGAGTACATGTATTCTCTACAAATTAAGATTTATTAGATAAGATCAACATGATGATATCTTATTGAAGTGGATCGAGGTGATCTTAACATCTAACAACAACTCAGGTCAGTGGTCAAAGTTTGTACAACACAATGGTAACTAGATTCCAGTGGAGTTGGAGTTGCTTAACAGTTAATAGCTTACGTACTAAGAAAAAAATTAATTGCATAAGGTAAATATTACTACAGTTAAATTTCATGTCTTGCAGGAGAAAACAATTTTTTTTAAAAGTACCGATTAATTCAAGTAGCAAACCTTAAGGAGTCCAAGTACAAGATTTGAGGAGACCCAAGGGAGGTTCGTCCTTTCAAGATGTGTCGCAAAAAGATTGCCTATCATTACCAAAAGAATCTAAGAAGTTCGCAGTAGTATTTGCGTTGCGGTTAATATATATACATTTGAATCTTGAGAAAGCAGAGATTGTATTTCAAATATCCTTAAAAATATTTCGCACTCGTCATGGACTTGTCCCTTCGCGATTGATTATCGCCACAACTTGTGCACAGTCTGATTCCAACAAAAGATTGTTGATGCGCACTTGCCGACATTTGAGCAGGCCTTGCCAGGTGCCCCATGCCTCTGTCTCCAGCACCGAGTGGAACCTGCGATATAAAGCCCCTACACAAATAAACACCATATTAGAAGATCTAACTATATATCCTGCACCCCTAACTCGTTTGGATTAATGATTGAACTATCAATGTTCAACTTAATCCATGGATGAGGAGGGGACTCCCAATGAGCCACTCATATTACAAGAGACAATTGAGAAAGTGAGAACATACAAGTAGACAATTGAGTCTAACTAGCATCGCCAAAATCACATTTGAGAAAAGTAGCACCTAACTAGCATCGCCAAAATCACATTTGAGAAAAGTAGCACCATATTACAAGAGGTCTCCAATCAAATTACAAAAGGGATGCATGCAACATATCCAAATTCCACTATCTTCAATCTAAAATGTTGTTGTGAATATAAAAGACAAGGGATATAAAATCATACGAGTGTCCTGAACAGATGGTATATAAAATTCAACAAGAATTTAAATTTTAAGGGATGTGTGAAGTAACTTTTTTTTAATAACTCGAGTAAGGTATGGGGTTATTTAAATATTTTACAATTTACATGGAAGTTCAAAGAAAAGACTGGCAATTTAAGAAAAAGAAAAGATTAATTCCACTTTCTCTCTTCTAATTTACAATAAATTTCTACTTAATCCTTCAACTTTAATATTACTCATTTATCTTTTTATTAACTTTCTAAACAATTATTATTATCAAATGACTAAAATTTATTTATTTTTAATTATGTATTGATCGTATTTATCCTTATTTAGTGTTTATCTATTTAACTTTCAGAAAATAAAAAATCAGATGAGTCCGTGAAAGAGACAAGGTGAGAAGTGGGTCCCATTTTTTTATTTTTTATTTCAAATTAAATAAGGATAAAAATATGAATAAAAATGAGAAAAATAGTGTCAAATAAAAAGTTATTCCATCCAAACGCAACCACTACCGCGTACATATTATACACACAAGGCCCCAACGCAACCTTCCGATGTAACACACAGCATGGACCTGCCGGCGACGCCTCGCAGTCGCAGAGGGGTCAACTGGTCGGCTCTCCTTCCGGATGTTCTCGCCATGATCCTGCTCTCGCTAAGCCCGCAAGAACTCCTCGCGGTTCGCGGCGTCTGCTCGTCGTGGCGCGCCGTCGCCAAGAAGATCCCCTGCCGCGTGTCCGACCTCCCAATCCGGCTGATGGTTCGGCGGGCGGCTCCAAAAGGACCGGAGGCCGTGTTCCGCTTCTTCAGCCTCAGCGGGCGCCAGCTGCTGGACCTCCAGGTTTCGGACGCGGAGCTTGGCTGGTTCCGGTGCTGTGGCCACCACGACGGATGGCTGGCCTTGGTTTCCGACGAAGGACCCGCGATGCTTCTCCTGAACCCGGTGACCGACGCTCGCGTGAGGCTCCCACCATGCAGCGAGGTCCCTTTTCGCCGCTCTCCGGGCTCCAAGTTCACCAGCCCCTTGCTGGTCAACGTGCAGAAGGTCGTCCTTTCGGCGGCGCCATCAGCAAAGGAGTGCATCGTGGTGGCGATGGGAAGGTGCAGCTACGTGGCCCTTTGCCAGCCGGACGGTGGCGACAAGTGGATCACGTTGGACGCCGGGCGCGGCGGAGTCATAGAGGACGTCATGTTCGCAGGCGAGAGGACGCTGTTCGTCCTGACGAGGGACGGCAGTCTCCACATATGCGACCTGAGGTCGTACCGGCGCTCCACCGTCATCGCGACGGTGCAGCCGGAAGTGCACTTTGCCACCCGCAACGACTTCGTTGTCAGGCACCTGGTGGAGTCGTCGGGGGAGGTCATGGTCGTCTTCCGCCGGTACCGCAGCGGAGCCACCGCCTTCGAGGTCTTCAAGCTGCTGTCCGGCCCGAGCGCATCATGGATTCCGGTGACGGACTTGGGCGATCGCTCGTTATTCGTGAGCACGAGCATATCTGAATCGATTACGGTGGCTGATTCGAAGGATACGTGTCTGAGAAAGAACTGCATCTACTTCACCAGGAAAGTTAACAGCTTTCAGATCCATGGCGATATCAACGTGTTCAGCATGGAGTCCATGACCACTGTGTGTTCCATTACCATCTCCGGTGAGTATTTGCAGGGTCAGGAAGTAGTGTGGGTCAGGCCCTGTCTGTGAAAGGGTGCAAGAGAATGAGAACGATGAAGTTAGGATTTGTAGCTTGTTTCTCATCTCTTTAACTTTGGATTATTGGGTTTGTGTGATGCTACCAAGCACACAAATATGTATCCAATATATGCCCATAATGTTTGTTAGTGCAAGAAGAAATTTTGATTGATTTGTAACATCATTTCAGAAGTTTCAAACTTAAAGATGAAATGAACTTGACAATTGTCAAATTTGATTATAAAATAAATTAAAAATTGTCATAAAAGTTGTTAATGGTAAGAAAAAAAAATGTTGTTGTTAGATATTCTGGAGATAGAAATGATTTTATTGGACATCTAGAGAATGAGAATATTCAACATGATCAAGAGTCCTTATAATGACTAGTTCAATTCATATTTCAGTGAAGAATCATCTATAGATTAGGTTGAAGAGTATATCAAATTTAATGTGTTATAAATTGGATTGCATATGAATTGCTACAGTTTTCAGATATAACAGTTTTAACATCATGACCACACCAAGCATTTGAATACCAATTGGAACTAAAGAAAGGCATTGCTACTTTTAGATGTCAAAGTTCAGCAAACAGAAAAAAAAAACTAACTAGAGTTGAAAATAAGGGTGAAAAAAAATGAAAAATGGGCATAATGAGATTTTTTACATTTGATGAATTTAATTTATTGACTTATGAAGATAAATTGATTAATTATGGAGCCACTCACCTAAATATTCATGTTACTTAGTTTCTACCTTTTACATAATCATTTTTTTTAGAAATACTATGTCATCATTTGAATTCTAAGATAGTTATTACTTGGTCATTTAATAGATTATTTTTGGAGGATTTTAAATTTTATATCGTGCATGTTTTCTTATTGTCGTGGGATAAATGCATACTCATTATTTCTATTGGATTTATCACTACTAGTTTCATAAGAGATTTATCTTTATGTTTATTTACTAATTCATTTCTATGATTCTTCTGATAATTTGAGCTATTTTATATTTTGTGGAAATTTAGTTTCATGTTTCAAAAATAGATTGGATCAAACTGATTTTCTTGATTTATTATATTCATGTTAGATTTTTATTTCTGATTAGTACATTGCATAACTTGTTTGTTATAATCAATGTGTAGAGAAAAAAAATCAAATTTTCAGAATTGATTACTATGCCTTCTCATTATGGGCATAAGATTTTTAACATGAAAAAAATGTGAATCATTTTGAAGAGAAAAGGAATGATATGATTTCATAAGTTGACAAATTTGAAAATAATAGAAATTTGAAAGTTATCAAATTTGGAGATAAAATGAATTTGGAAGTTGTAATATTTTTTACTCGATGGCAAGGAAGAGACTTTTAAGTGGTGACCAAGACGATGTTCTAAGATATTTTAGATATCAAGATGATATGATGTTAGGTATTTTAGATATCAAGACGATGTTGTTAGAGATTCCGAAATAATGATACTCGATGTGATCAAATACCTTTGCAATTTACAACCGATTCAATTCAAGTTGCATTCAAGAATCATTTACAAATTGAATTGAAGAATGAGTCATATTCGATATGTTACATGATTTGATCCAAATAAATCATAGATTTAATTATTTAAAAATAAAAAAATTAATGTACGGAGAATATTATGTTGAAAGTCACGATAGAATTTGAGTTAGTTATTTTAGGAGAAATAGTTATTTACTTGTAGGTTAAATTAGGATTTTATTCTTTGTCAAATTATAATCTATGTGAATATTATTTTATTATTTAATATTATTCATTGAATTTGTTAAATTCTAACTTAATTGCTTGTGTGGTAAGGAAACTTCTGTAATTTATTCTTCATGAACTTCCATTATTAATATGATGTAAACTTGTAATTGAATATATTAATTTATAATATTGATCGTTTATTTATTAGTAATTTTGATGTTGATATTTAATCTTATTTTTTATCTCATTCCTCTTTTTACTCATATTATTTCGATCTAAGGTATTATTTTTTAATATCGTATCAGTTTCAACTCATAAGTTTTTATTTTCAAATAGGTTCTATTCTTTCACAGTATTTTTTCTAGGTTTCAAATTAAAGCACATGACTACAATAATTGACTAGTGGAATAAACATCATACTACAAGTCAGTCCACTAACATTTGCATTAGGTTTATTTTCTTTAACCCCCAATTGCTTACAACTTTTTTCAATTCTAATCATGAATTATAAATTTTAGTCGCTGAAACAATCCCGATTTAACACTTAAGTCCTCTTGTTAAGTTTCATCCAAAATCATGTTAAGTTATTTTTTTAATAATTATGAAATATCAAATTTACATTTACTCTCTTATTACAACTAAAATATTTCAAAAAAATCTATATGGACAAAAGTATTTCTAACAAATATTTTTTAATAATTAGAAATATTATTTCATGTTATTGTATTTTTTATATTAATATTTTTCATATATTAAAGAAGTAAAGGGTATAAATAACTTTTTAAAATTATTTTAGAAAATAAATAATAAAATTATGGATGGAACTTAACTAATGGAATGATCTGTGTTAATTTACCATAAGCCCATGAATTTTTTTTGTTAAGTTATAATTTAGGATTAAACATGTAGAGAACTTGTAGCTCATGCACTACAAGAAAATGACAGCAATTAAATATCCCTCTCAAATTAATTTGTGACGGAAATATATTCGTCACAATTTACTATGAAAAATTAATTTGTCGTACTTTTAATTTGAGATGGAAAATAACCCATCACAATTTGCAAGGGAAAAGAAAAATCGCTGCAAATCACGGTGATTTGCTCAACAGCAACGGTAACAATACCATTGCAATTACAACAGTTGGAAAAATGAAAGCTAACAAAGGGCAGATTCCACGCTACTAAGTTTTCCACTGATTTGAGGAGTTAAAATTAATAGAAGAAGAATATATAGGTCTATAGAAATACATAATATCTCATATGCATGAATAAATGTGTCAAACGAAATGTATGAGTTTAAATTAAATTATATTATTGCGATATTACTTCATTATAAAAACATATATAGTTTGATGAAGCAACTTGATCAGAAACCCGGTGGATACTTTTCAATAATTAAAGTCTACACATATTCATTGCAATTGCCAGCTAACACATACATACCCCAAAAAGAATACTGAACAATCCCAGAACATTTATGAAATGGGACTCCAATTAAGTCAAAAAATTTCGGTTCACAGAGATGACATTTGTAGAGTACTATAAAATTGTTTTGCAAGCATCAAATATTTGGGTTTTTCCTCTATAATATGTCTTAGTGCAAGTAATGTCAAGTTATTCACATATAATTGAAAAAAAAATGAATTGCTAAAGTCAAGTTTGCAAGTGATGATCAATTACTCAAAAAAAATTCCTCCATTCCAATCGCATGCAACACCAAAAAAATATGAAATAAGATGCTGTTTCGAAAAGTATAGTCAATAAGGAGTCGATTAAACTCTAAATAGTAGAAAACTTCATTAGGTTTGATGTAGACAATTGGCATACTAGTGGATATTTTAACTATCATATGTATGGTTTCCTATCATTACCTCACCTTGAAAATTCTCTATGCCCTCGAGGTGACAAATGAAATTTGTTCAATTAAAACATTGTAATCTTGCCATAAGTAAAACAAAGTGTAAAGCTATGACGACCCATCCCGACATAGTCGACCGTTAGTCGTCACGAGGGGTTAATATAGACAAATTACTATATCAAGTTCAAATATTTGAACGTTGCGAAAGAATGAAAATAAATCTAATCCAAGTCATGGATTTGCCAAAAATTTCAGCAGCATCTCGACATAAAATGGATAAGTGGCAAAAGTGTCCATGTATACAACAATTTATATAAACTGATTATAAACAAAAAAAAGACAACTGCCCATAAAATGTATAGACTGTGGTCACAAGAGCACGATGACTCAACATCAAAATACGAATATGAGGAACATCGATCCTCAAAAATTCACACGTGGAATATAATCAACATCTCGAATCCGTATGGCCAAAACGGATGAATAATACGACACATAGAAAGTTAGGAACTATACAAGTTTCCTACTTATGAGAAAATGCTAATAAGCAAGTATAACAGGACTACTCTAGTCCGTCGACCTCACACATGCACAAATCTCAACCCATGCATATCATATAGCATATCTAGCAGTCATCACCTGCAAAATGGGAAGAGATGGGTGAGCATAAAAGTGGCTCAGTGAGTGGAGGGAACACAATATCGAAATCCAATAAAACCGAAGCCCACAATGCATATCGATAAAACGGCGATAAAACCATGCAATGTATGCCATGTAAAACATTTATCCTTCGTAGTTACAAAAGAAAGTAAACTAACGAAGGATGAGTCCTCACTAAGGTCGTACGGCCAATACGCATCCTAAGTGAGTTGTTGTGCGGACTGAGGCTTGCCAATCATATACGGACTTAATAGTTTACCTACATCGACGTCGTCCACCTGGGGATGTACACATGGGTACTAGGATTTAATAGTTGCCGCTATGAAATGGTCTTAATATTTGCCGCACCTACTCGGAGTTGATCATTCCCCGATGCTATGCAAAAATCACGCCACAAGGCGGTTTTTATCATGACATGTCATATATGTGTATGAATGCACATGCATTTCATAATATAGTATATAGCAAAGGGTGCTAATCTAGGGAAATCATCAAATCCCATAAAACTCGAAAATCCGAGAAAACATCATAAAAATCATCGTGAAGTCCACAACAGGAACAAGTGCCATAATCATGAATCTGAGCATGAGTTATTTAATTTAAAACATGGCACACAGTCACATATTTCATATGATGCATAACATACACATGGATGCATAAATCCATTCAGAAAAGGCGTCTTACCTCGGCGTAAGACTATAGACTGCTACTTGAGCATACTTACTATAATTGTGATAATTCCACTCACCTCGATATCGCGTAGGCTCCTAAAGTCCAACGCGTCCGAGTCCAAATCAAAACAAGAACCTAATCGTAATTTCCATAATTACATGAATCACATTCTCAATACATTCTACAACTTGAAACAATAACTTATCATTTGAGTAATACACTTGATTCTATTTCTAATTGTCACTCACCGCGTACGATGTGGAGTGGCGCTAGCGTGCGCGGATCCCGTAGGCTCTAGCTCTCAAGTGATGCAAAGACGAGCTACATATCAAAATGTTTGCGAGTCATTGTTCAAATCTTTATTTATAAAAATCAGCACACGTGATCTTTACAATCCATAAGTTAATTTACCTCGTGTGGATCCAAGTGTAGTCGTAGGCCTCGAGTCCGAAACCACGATAGTCTCAAGTATCAAATGCGAACCTACATGCATATGATTAAATGGTTCGCCCCTCTTATCTAAACCAAATCAGCCTTGAACTAAGGCATTATTAACTTTATAAACTCACCGTGTGCAGCCCTAAATCATCGGGTTCCTATTCGACTCCGGTAGCATCAAGTACCCAGAAAAATCTGAAAAGTCAGCACACGTATGCCTTGGGGTCAGCTAGCATATAATCCCTAAGCAATTATTTAATCAAGTCTGAATCACCCTCACACTTACCTAGGACAGCTCGGAACTCGTCGGAATCCAATGTGTCGCGAGCCTCGTCTCGAATCTGAAAAATCAGCACATGTACACACTGAAATCAGCAAGCACACCACCGACCCTAATCTTAACTTAATATGATTATTACATACCAGCGAAGAGACAGGAAAGGTAGCGTCCGGATTGTCTTCTTCGCTGCCGGCGACACGCTCACGAACGCCGGACTCGAATCTCCTAAACATTCATAGGAAATCAGTCATCAACTCATCTCTCATCCATCACAAACTGATTTAAACAGAACTTAAACTCACCAGGAAACTATCTATCACCGATAAACCGCCAATGATCGAAATCTACGTGAGCCTCGTCTGTGCGATTATCCCTGCCGGAAAGCAGAAGGAAATGGTAAGCCTCCTTGAATCAAAATCGAAACCGCTCTCTACGTTAGTAAGCTCACCGGAAGAGAAGAATGAAGGCCGAGCCGCTTCATCGAGTCGCAAACCGTGTCCGGCGAACTCAAATCCGTGAGAGCCTATGGCATCATCGGAAAATCAGCAAGGAAATCAACCATAAAACCCTCATCGGAAAACGCATCATAAACTGAGTTAAATCGAAACATACACTCACCAAGGAGAGAAGAACGAAAACCCGAAAATGCACTGTCCTCGAGTTGTGAATCGCGTTCCGGCAACCCAAGGAAATCAGTTCCTAAATACCCAAAAATGTGCATAAAATCGATCCTCAAAAGAAATCAGAAATGTGATGGATCAACGCCTAATCTTACCGGAGAGAAAACCCGAAGAATCGAGCTCGAACGCCACCGAACTTCTTCCCCCAACACCGGCGTTGTCGCTGCTGGAGCTCCACCTGCACGCCGTCAAAACGGAAATCAGCTTGCATCATGGCCTTCGCGTCGTCGAGAGGGTGAGAGACGTACCCTCCGATTACCGAGCAGCCGCCGGGAGTCGCCGCTGCTGCCGCTGCCCTGGCTGCTGTCGTGCGCGAAGGAGAAGAACGGGAGAGAGGGGGCGGCACTGTAGCAGCGTAGGGGAGAGAAGGAGAAGGGTTTTTATAAAAGGGGAGGACAAGTGTCAAGATCTGAGCGGCCGGATCTAATTTATTTTTATTCATTTTTCTTGACCTGTGGAAATGACCAAAAAGCCTTGTTAATTTGAAAAAAATTCGAAAATGCCCTTGATGGGCTTTCAGTAGGTTTGGACTTTTACAAAAGCACTATTAAGATCCACTAAATCCATGTTCATCAATAGGTCCAAGCATAAACAAGCACGACTCGACCATCCCAGTATGAAATGCATCCAGATCGAAACTAGGTCCGATATTTTGAAGATCCGATCATGATCGAATTCAGGTTCAAAAACTCGATTAGAGTATAATAATTCACATTAAATTATAATATAATTAACAAAATATCATCATTGTATAAGATCCTCATAAGTATACGATGTCATTTTTTTGTATTATTATAGTCAAAAAATAGAATTTAATGGTCTCGATGTGTTATCTAAACATTATATGAGAAGACTAAATTATGCAACTAAAATAATTAATTAGTCCTAATTGCTTAATGTAATCAATAATGATGTTGCACGAAAAAAAAGCTAATCAAAGAACTAACAACTCGATAATTAAATGACTAAAATGAGAGGGGTCGTTTAATTGATGATAAGGTTCTAGAGTTTAGAATCAACATAAGCAGCATTAAATAACAATCGAATTACGGTTGACAATCAATAGGAATTTCATTTTTCTAATTATAATGCAATAATGTTTCAAGATAAAGCATTTCTATTTGGTTTATTTGCAAATATATTTTTCGTTGTCGAATGTTATGGAAGAAGGCTTCAATGATGAGAATTAGGATGTTGACACAAAGTTGGAAGTTCAATTTTTATTTGTGACATTCTTTCTCTTTTGTTACATTCTGCAAAGTATTACTTTTCTGTGATATGATCTTTCTCATTTATCTACCTTATAAATATTGCATTGTATTGTATACCTTTTTTAAAAAAAATAGTTTTGATTTTATTTTTTTTAGTGATTAATGATGTTGAGCCTATGACAACGTGATAGTATATATCATCGCATTGGTGACACAATAACGTCGCCACAACTACTTTGGCAATGCGGAAGCAAGTGCAATATTTAATTTTACTTTTTTATATATGATAAAATGAGTGTGTAGCGTTATATATTACAATATGATTCACTTCTACTCACGTTAGCGTGGACCTGAAGGGCACACTGCCGTGTTCGGCTTCTTCAGCATCGGCCGGAACCAGGTAGTGGACTTCGGGATCTCGGACGCGGCGCTTGGCTGCAGATTGCGATGTTGCGGCCAATATGACGGATGGCTGGCCTTGGTTTCCGACGAAGGGTACAAGATGCTGCTCCTGAACCCGGTGACCGACGCTCGCGTAAGGCTCCCGCCATGCAGCGAGGTCCGTTCTCACTGCTCTCCAGGCCCCGACTTCGCCAGCCCAATGCTGGTCCACGTGAAGAAGGTCGTCCTGTCGGCGTCGCCGTCGGCCAAGGAATGCATCGTGGCGGCGGTGGGAACGAGCAGCTACGTCGCCCTTTGCCGGCCGGAGCACGGAGAAAAGTGGATCACGTTGGACGCGGGGCGAGGAGCGGCCATCGAGGACGTCATGTTCGCGCGCGAGGGGAAGCTCTTCGTCCTGGCGACGGACGGCAGCCTCCGCATATGCGACCTGAGGTCGTACCCGCGCGCCGCCGCCGTCTCTGTGGTGCGCCCGGGAGCGCACTTGGCTGTCCCCGACGACATCGTCGTACGCAGGTATCTGATGGAGTCGTCGGGGGAGGTCATCGTTGTCTCCCGCCACTACAAGGGCTATCGCCGAAGAGCCGCGCCATTCCACGTCTTCAAGCTGCTGTGCGGCCCGAACGCATCATGGATTCCGGTGACGGACTTGGGCGATCGCTCGCTGTTCGTGAGCACGAGCAGGTCTGAATCGATTGCGGTGGCCGATTCGAAGGATACGAGTCTGAGGAAGAACAGCATCTACTTCACCAGACAAGTTAACAGCATTCGGGCATCTGCAGATGTTGAAGTGTTCAGCATGAAGTCCATGAGCTCTACCTGCTTCAATTACGTATTTGGTAAGCATTTGCAAGATCATGAAGCAGTGTGGGTCAGGCCCTCCCTGTGAAGTAGGAGAACTATGAAGTTTAGGATTCCGTAGCTTGTTCATGTATGGATGCTAAAAAGATCACAAACATATATCCAATCCAATATGATCACAAGTTTAATTTTGCAAGAAGAAATCTTGATCGGTTTATTGAGAAAAGGAACTATTTTCTATGGGCCTAAGGCATGTCGAAAAAATTGGAACATAGAGAATTCTAATGAGAAGATTGCGTCCCAACCACATCTTCAACTTTTCGTATTAGTTAATATTTAAGTTACAACATTTTGTTCAAGTGATTTGTGTCCCACAATTCCTTTCACAACAAGCTGTCCGTAGTTTCAAATTCCACGCTAATAGAGCACACGGCTTCAGTAACTGGCGAGACACGTAAACAGAATGCAGAGTCAGCCCATTGATGTAACTAAGTTGGTTGGCACGTATGATTAACGGATCTGTGCCCATGATTGAGAGACCGAAAGTTAATAGTCCCGAATTCAAATTCCAGAGTCTCAATTTAACTAGGATTTAACCTTTATCGATCTCGTCCGAACACCGGATTAATCGAGTATTAGTAATCCTGAATTATCAGTGCATATCAGATCGTGACAGAAAAAAAAAAGAGTCAACCCATTGATCTTAGTATTTGGTTAATCTACAAGCACAACCTTCATTGCTAAATGGAAGTAAACAAGGGTCAAGTAATCCTAGTATTTGAGTAATCTGCAAGCACAACCTTCGTTGCTAAATGTAAGCAAACAAGGGGCAGATAATCGTAATATTTGGGTAATATACAAGCACAACCTTCGTTGAAGTTATATTATTGCGATATTACTCCACTCCACAAGCACAATTTTTGTTGAGGTCAATATATTATTGCAATATTACTCCATAAGAATTTCAACAACTCAAAATAGGTTTAGATTCAGTATCAAATGTGACGTCTGCTAAGGTTTTATGTAACAGTGAGCAATGATGAGCCTACTTAACTGGAACAAGGATACTTTACGGTCATCAGTCTATACATAATAATAGACATTGCAAATCACACAGTTATTACCCAGCTGCATAACACCGCATTCATACTCAAAACAAGAACATTGAGCAGTTGTAGAATATAGGAAAAATGAAATATCCTTCAGATTTCAACTATGAAATGGGGCCTCCATAGAATCAGAATTATCGGTTCACAAAGATGACATGAGTACTGTAAACTTAATTTATGAAGATCACATGTTTGGGTTTTCCTCTATAATCTGTCTATATGTAAACAGAATAATTCCATAAATTACTACAGTACACCAACTAGAACAAGTAATGTCTAGTTATTCACCTATAATTGAACAATAAAAGAATTGCTTAAATGAAGTCTGCTAATGATGATCAATTACTCAAAAATTCTTTCTCCCGTTGCATAGATGAGAAAAATCAACGAACTGAATATGCAGAGATATGCTGGAACAAAGAATACATTCTTCCAGCTTGCGTAACTTGAAAGATCCATATTTGCAGCCTGTGCTGCCTCCAAAATTCTTCCTGTGAGTCCTACTCCGACTATACCAGCCAATGTTCCTGCTGTATTAGAGACTCCCATAACAATTCCGGCATACCTGGGAGCCACGTCCATGTGATTTACAGCAAAACCAGCTCTGCCAAGTGCCAAGAAACCAAGGGAGACAGACGAGCAAAGCACAGCCCATGCGGAGGTTCTGTGTGCAGGGAGAGCCATTAGAGCAAAGGATGCAACAATGAAACCCACAGTGTTAAGAAGTTTACGAGTCTTAGTCACTGAGAATATCTTTCTTGTTATTAAGTGATCTGCTATTATTCCACCAATATTGGAGAAAACAAACATGTTGAGGTACGGCAGCATCTTTGAAGATCCCATCTCTTGAAGACTAAGTTGAAGTCCTAGTTCAAAATACGTCGGCAACCAGTTCATAAGCACATATAGTGCATAATGGAATGTAAAGTTGTTAACTACTATTGCCCAAACTGGTAAACTGAACATTACTTTTTTCCAAGGGATATTAGTGGCACGTAAGGCACCAGCTTGGACCATCGTCTTCTCTTTTAGACTTGAAAGTGGCAGCAAGGACTTCCCAAATCCAGCAGCTGCTGCTTTAGGATGATCAGAACGAGGTGGGTCACTAGCAAACTTGAACCAGAGAATGGACCATATACCGCCAAATGCGGCTTCAACTAAAAAAACTGACTGTGGACCCCTGTATTTCACTAAATTTGGCAATAGAAGCATGCCACCCGCAGCTCCTAGATACATTCCTGAAGTTGTAAGAGATACAGAGCGTGAACGCTCATGAGGTGGGACCCATTGTGCTAGAACCGTATGAATGGAAGGAAATATAAATCCTTGTGCCACCCCAACAAGCAGGCGGGCGAATATCAGTGCATTGACTCGGTTTGCATCAAGGGGAACAAAAGCACAAGTTAGAGACCATAAGACAAATGAAAGAAGTAGAACACGTCTTCCTCCTATACGCTGTGCTGCCCAACCTCCAGGTATTTGTGACACCACATAACCATAGTAAAATGTTGAAAGTATCATGCCCTTGCTTGCTTGACTAATGCCAAGGGCATCTGCAGCTGCCGTATAAGCAATTGAGAACCCTATACGCTCAATATAGCATACATTTGTGCAAAGAAAAGTCAACAAGACAATGCCATATCGTTTTGGAAACATCATGAATGCCATATTTGTTAACAAGCTGTCCAAATGTTATACGATAATGATCATAGTCTGACTAGTCTTTCTTCAATCACATTTCTTTCCTTCAAGAATAATCCTAAATGTTGGCACATAGTATCATGATCTTATAATAGATGTTTTCAGAATGCAGTCATATAGCTCAAATGCGGCGCATATCCTGTAGAAACTCCAAAATCATGTCACAACGACAAAAGGAATTCCGCTCGCACAATCTGCACCAACGAGGACCAGCACATAAATGGACATATATGTGTTACAAGTCAAGCTTCCTTAAATATATGCTACAATGATTGTAGGAATATTTGAAATGTAGATAGCACTTTGATTTCTCTAGCATGCAGTTTCAGTTAAAGATCATGCTTCCAGAAATACTCTCGAGAAAAACTTTTAAGTGACATCCAACAGTATACAAAGAAAAATAGTTCACTGATAAGAAATGTTGCACATTTTCTTCTAAAAAAAGGAAAGATTGATAGAGCTGCAAAGAAATTTAGAAATATAGTAATCTGCCATGTGAAATATTTGGTCACCTAAAGAACGAAATGTAGTTTGCACATTTGCATATTACAAAATGAGGAAAAGAAAAAAGAAAAGCAAAAGATGAGGGGCATAAAATCATATGCTAAGGCTGACTTAAAAGTAGAATGTTGCCAAAATCGCGTCTCAAAACAAATTCACAGAAGGATTTCGGATTTCGTCCTCGATCCCATCTTGGATCGTTTTTGGCCAGCAGGTGGTCAGAACGGTGCCAATTTTTTTTTTAACCTGGATTGTGTTGTTATCTCGACAAGTCCAAATCTCTTCTCCCTTTTGATTTGCTGCTTACGCGAACTGGGTCTCTCGCCCTCTCTTTCTCTCTCACGAGAAAGAAGCCCTAACCCTGTTCTTTCTCTGTCTCCTTCTAATCATCTCCTTCCCCGGGAGAGAGTGACTAAAAAACACACACAAAAAAGCATAACCTCCCCGACCAATTTCTCATTCTAGGGCTTTACTAAACAAGTACCAAGAAATCTCCAGATCAAGTGACACCGCATTGCTACTGCGATCCAAGACCTCGTCGATCCATTTCTCAGAGGTAATTTGGAAACGTACAGAGAAAGAGAGAGAAAAGAGCAACGTACCGAAGGCGAGCGCGCTCGCTCGGAGAGGATGACGTTCTCCGGCGACGGTAATGGTCGACGGCCGGCGGGGAGGGAGGGAAGGGGGTCAGTCAACCCCGTGACGACTTCACGGGATCGAGCGACCGAGTTGGAGGGACTCGGAAGTCTCGAGGAGTTTTGTCTTCTGGGAGATGGTTCTTGTTCCTTTTTTTTTATCCTTCACCAAACGCTCTCTGACTGCACCAAACAGTCCAACTCCATGGCGCACTTAAGTCATACTTTAAGTGGTATATATCATGTTGTTAATATATTCTTTTCTTATTGGATTTAATAAGATGTGTAGTTCGTATTTCCTATTTTTTAAATTATTAAATTTAATATTTCATTAAAAAACATGAATCTCATATCCAATCTTATAGAAGATATCATCAAAATATGATAAAATATTACAAATAAGCCGTAAAATTCTAAAATTTGGAAAAAAATTCTGCACCAAAACTAACAATTTAACTTTTGCATAGAAATTGGGGGTTTCGAATTAAAATAAAAAGGTTAGCATTTTTATTTATTATTAAAAGTGAGCAGTTTTTTTTTGTTTTTCACGAAAGTTTACTAAATAATAAATATTACAATGAGTCGTAGAAATCTGGAAACTGAAAAAAAGCTATACGTTCACCTGCTTTTCGTAGAAATTGGGGGTTTTCAATAAAAAAGGTTAGTAGTTTTTAATTTATCAAAATATATTTATATTTCATGAATTATTTATTCAAAAGATGTAGTATAAGCATGATAAATTTTAGAGGACAATAAATGGATATCATGGCTATTTGTGGTAAAGGAGGAGTAATGTTTACGAATGAAAACTTTATTCTATTTTTCAGGTCTAAAAATCTTATTAATTTTTTCGGGTACTGTTACTGTTATCGAGGCCCTATATTTTTATCGATTTTATATTTGTCATAATATTAAGATATATTTTAATATAAAAAATAATATAAATTACATAGTATATATTTTAATCTCAGCTAATATATTTTTTGTTAATATTTATTCACATAACTTCTTTTATTAGTTGAGTAACTATATATGTATATATATACATATATATATAATGAAACTATTGAGAACATAATATATATAATTTTAACTAAACTTTTATCGGGTTGCCCAAGTGATTTTTTAGACTTTGAAAACCGTCTATTTATTTTATGACAATTGGATCGATTTTTATATTTTATTTTTTTTATTTTTTTAATATTTTCTTACACGTTCTACTTTTAAATGGCATGAGCTGCAACCCTGCACTTATCAAATACTACAGCCATTAATGCACACATTTCAGAAAAAAATTACATGTACACTTTGAAAAAATTAGTAGTTTTCATATAACTAATTCCTCTTGCCTTAACATCATTTCTCAATTTCTCCTATGTCGTAAAATTATTTCACTTACTTATCCTAAACTTTTTTAACACTTAACTATTTGTATTAACTGTATTAGTATTTTTTTGGGTTACCCCACAATATTAACATTCGATTAATTGTGTTATTTCGGATCCAACACCTAACTTTAGTGGATCAGGATCTCAATAAAAAAATATTGTATTCAAGAAGTTCAAACTCGATACCTGTTTTAAGCGAAAAGAAACTTCTTACGAGTTACGAGTCCACCTCGTTAACTCTATTAGTATTTTAGTTTTATCTATATATATATATATATATATATATATAATGACAAGAGTGATTGGGGGGAAAACTTGAACTGGAAATTTTATTATGAAGAAGTCCAACTAACTAATTCCCCTTCTCTTCCTTTTATACTGTACATATAAAAAATATCTTAGCAGCGGACGTTCGGTGGCTGAGCACACGGGAGCGGACGTCCGTTCATTGATCGAAAGATCAATGGAGCGGACGTCCATGATTGGAGCGGACGTCCGTTCATTGATGGAGCGGACGTCCGTTCATTGATGGAGCGGACGTCCATGTCCGTTCACTGATGGAGCGGGCGTACATTGATCGAGAGATCAATGGAGCGGGCGTCCGTGAATGGAGCGGGCGTCCGGTGATCTAACACGCGGGCGTCCATTGATCGAGAGATCAATGGAGCGGACATCCGGTGGTCGAGTGCTCGGACGTCCATTGATCGAGCGGACGTCCGATACTTCTCAACACCTTCTCCTCTGCATTTCAACCCTAGCTCTTCAGATGGCACTAGGGACCCTCGGCATCAATCTTGTCTTCACCACTTTCCCTTGATTCACTAATCTCGTAGTCTCGGAGTAAAAGTGGAAAGACAAGGAGGAGCAGATCAGAGGTGAAGGAATAAATCATTGGAGAAGGGTTGGGTCTTAAATAATAAGAAGAAGAATAAAAAAACTATGAATGGAAAAATGAGAATGTGAATATATGACGGATCAGTTAAAAAAGAGAAAGAAATAAAAATTCTAAAACTTACTAACGAGCAATGACATATGTTTTTTACCTATGAGATTCCATCACTATTTGGTTACTAATTTTATTTATTAAATAAACAAATCTGCCACAAAATTTTTGTTGGGTTTGTGAGCTAAACATTTATGAAAATATGTTATTTCACAAAAAAAAAAACACTAAGATATTTAAAAAATTATTAATATATCACATGTTTGTCGTTAATATGTCACAAATTGTGACTGAACTTTTCCATCACAAAAGTTAGTATAGAATCCCCTTAAGGGCATGTTCATCCGAAATAAGAGTTTCCCTAAGCATTATTCTATGGCGCATTTCCACCTATTCTTTGATTATTGAGATTTCTTTTATTTGGCTGATTTTGTATCCAAGTGAAGAAGTGTTCTAGTTTTAGGAGCATGCCCCAGTTGTATGCATTACTTAGAGTTCAAGTTATGAATTGACTCCTAGCTAGATTTGTTGGATTAAATCATGTTACTCTATTATTTTACTTATGTTAGGAGTCTTGTTTTTATTTTTGTTAGGAGTATTCATTTTCCTATTCCCTTTAAAGTCCTAGTAATGCGTGCTAATGTATCCTAAATTTTTTGTTAGCAATTGCACTAGTCGTTATTAAATAATAGTTTAGATGAGTTGAGTAATCGTTC
This sequence comes from Pontederia paniculata, assembly GCA_001647135.1. Taxonomy (NCBI): domain Eukaryota; kingdom Viridiplantae; phylum Streptophyta; class Magnoliopsida; order Commelinales; family Pontederiaceae; genus Pontederia; species Pontederia paniculata. Next base: position 25,854 of record LTAE01006634.1, read on the forward strand.
CCACGAGAATTGTATGCTACCCTAGTCTAACTTCATAAACTAATGAGAGAGGTACATTAATTTGTGGTAAAATAATTTTTCACAATGATAAAATAAAAATTTAAAAGGGATGGTTAAAATATGATCAATATATCATCAGAAAATATGATGACATCAATCATTAGACCAAGATGAATAATGATAAGGGAAAAATGATGTTTTATTAATCAAAGTCAGTCTTATCAACTCTTCTGAGGATTAGGATTTTCTAAAGATACGACTTCCTCTTTAGGATGAGCCGACTATCCCAAGCCTAAGAGATTGATTGCTCCTCTCTAGAATGACAATCTAATTTAATAGGATATTTGAGGTGCATGAAATTGGATTCCCTAGGCTATGGACTATTCCTCTCTAAGATGCTAATCACTAGGTGTGAGCATGGGTTTGACCCAACCCGACTCGACCCGATTACTTTTGGGTCAAGTTTGGTCGGGTCACTACTTTGAATCGGGTCAAACCAGACCCGACCTGATTAATTTTGGGTCGGATAATGGGTTAAATGTTTAATTATCTGATAACCCAGAACTCAATCCGAATGATCCACAATGATAATATTAATTTAATAAAAAACATTAATTAATATAAAAAATATATTATATTTTAATAATTTCAATATTTTTATCATTATTTTTATTTTTATTACCACTTTATTAATTTTATTTTAAAATATTTTTTATTCATAAGATATATGCAAAAATTAAAGTACAAAAATTGATGGTTCAACCCGATTTGGCCCAACTCAAA
>LTAE01006635.1:0-20406 GCA_001647135.1 Pontederia paniculata
CACTTATCAGGATCTGTATCATCTTTATTGTCTTCTGAATCTCGACACTCATCCCACCAACTTTGGAGCCACCATGATCTAGACTCTAGTCAACATTAAGGACAAGATTCTTCCTGCTCATGGTCGAAAGACTAGTCTCTACTTTGGCCAGTTCCTCACTCGCATTTTTCGCCTTAGTGGAGTGATCATTCCTGATGACAAGGAGGTCTTAGAGATGAGCCCCACGGACATTATTGGTGCTGGTACACTCAGTCGCAAGGGCTTGTGCTATCGCGATGATGAGGGAGTGTGTGTGGGCAAAGGCATAAATGCCGCACTAGATTTTGATTCTGAGGAGGAAGCTGAGGATGTGCCCCAGACAGGGGAACCAATGGACACTGATCCGACTACTGGAGCACCTGCTCACCTCCCACACTTTACACGTGCGGACTATGATAGCTTGATGGCTCGGATGGGAGACTTGGTGTTCAGACAGCAGAGGATCGAGCGTCGCGTAAAGGCTTCTCAGGATTGTCTATTTGCATATCTTCGCTCGATGGGTTTTGATACCTCTTCCTACGAGGACGATGCAGGTGCACCAGATGCTTATGATCTTTGTATTTTTCTTTTTTCCATTCTTCTCTTTTTGATGGTGTTCAAAAGGGGGAGGATTTGGACTCTTGGACATGGGATTATTTGGTTAGAGTTGCTTTTATATTAGGCTTTGAATAGTTCCAAGCCATGACTATGTATTTTGGATATTTGGTGTATGTTATGATCTTGACTATGTTAGTATGATATTATCAATGACTATTTATTTTGGATATTTGGTGTATGTTATGATCTTGACTATATTAGTATGACATTATCATGTAATTTGGATTATCATCTTGATCATGTTGGATAATGCTCTTTGGATTGTTGTGGAACTTAAATTTTCTTAAAGTATGATGGAAAGTGTATTGTTTCCCTATTCTTTAAACTTATTTGTTCTCCCTTAATTATGATTGTTAATTATTTATGAAATCTATTTATGCATATATTAAGGGGGAGCAAAAATTAAGGGGGAGCCATTTTAAATAATTATTAATTTTGCAAAAAATAATCACATAATAGCCATCATCAAAAAGGGGGAGATTGTTGATTCAAAGGTTACACCCCATGTATTTTGATGATAGCAAAAGTATGTGATTAAAGTTGTTTAATTGAGTATTAAGTTGTGCAGCTCACAAGTTGAAAAATAAATGAAAATTAGTTCTCAGACAGAGCGGTCGACTGCTCCAGGGTAGCGGTCGACCGGTATGAAAAGAACAACATGATGCATCTCAGGTCGATACATCGGTCGACCGGTCCGCCAAAGCAGTCAACCACTCCATATCACAGAACCAAAGTTCTCTGGAATGAGAAACAATCGACCGCTTTAGGACACCGGTCGACCGATCTGCTGCCAACTGATAGTTTTCCGTCAGAGCGGTCGACCGCTTCAGGACACAGAACTAAAGTTGCTTCTGGACAAGGAACAGTCGACCGCTCCAGGGCAGCGGTCGACCGGTGAAGCTGCCAACGGCCAATTTTTGTCAGAGCGGTCGACTGCTAAAAAGGAGCGGTCGACATAGGCCAAGGAATTGGGCCGAACCTCGTCAACAAATCTTCTTTTTGTGTTTGCATTTCCTTTCTCTCGCATTTCTTATCAATTTGCTAAGTGATAATTTATCTTGTGTTAATTGTCATGAAAAACGTTTTTACACCAATTCACCCCCCCTCTTGGTGTCAAGTGATCCTACAATATTATGACTTGCTTATGAGTTATGTTTATCATATGTTACTGATTGACCACATGTGATCAATATCCTTATCCCTTTAACTGTTATTATGTAATTATCTGCTATATATCATGTTATAAGGACAAAGAAACCATATTTGATGCTTGTGATACACCTAGACATCGAGATGCATGCCAAACCGTAATTAAGTTAAAATTATAAGATTGTTTGTCATGCTTGATGTATGTAATGAAGAGCAAGCTTTGAGGAATTTAGTCTTGGCACATTAATGATGGGGGAGGATGTCTTGGTACTTCTTGGGAAGTTATGTCTTTGACTAGAAATAGTGATTGAACTTCCTATGTACCCCGAAGGGAGGGTAGCTAGCCATGTTATGTGTTGATGTTGCCAAAGGCTCCTCAAAGTAAAGATAATAATTGGCCTATGATTAAGATGATAATGATGATGATGTGAGTTAAAGTTAACTCAATATGGATCATATGGTTAATTATGTAAAGATGTAAAGATTATGTAAATGATGATGAACATGAACATAAGATGCCTAAGTTATTCTATGCTTCATGTATGAGATGTCTTCCATGTATGTAATGCTTATGATCATGCTTATGTTTATCCTGAACTGATACATGTTCAAGGATTATGTTTACATTCATGATGAGTATATATATATATATGATGCTTATGTTGCATGATATGAGCCGGCCTTTACATACTCTAACCGGGGGGTTTCCACCTCTACTGCTCCTGGATCCATACATGTGATGATTCATGAGGGACTTGACGGTGATGTGCTCATGGTGGTGTTAGTTTGCAGATGGTCATGTCTAGGTCATGTAGGCCTATAAATCATTAGGATTATATCTAATGAACTTGTTATGTTTACTTTATGTCTCGAGTCAAATGTGCCTAAGACTCATGTATTGTTATGGGCCTTATGTTTTGGCCATGGATTTATGCCCTTATGTGGCAATATATTATCCGCACTTATGAACTCTATATGATATATTTCCACTGACATGTTTTAACTATCTTTATGTTATCTTGTTATATTTATTCCTAATCATTATGTTTAATTATCATGAGATTATATTATGTTTCCGCTGCAATATTACTATTTTTTATCTTCTTAATTATATTATCATGGGCTTGCTTAGTTTTTATTGCTTTGTGAGTCCATAATGTATCTTCAAATGTCCATGTAACGCCGTCGAATGCCCATGTAGGCGAGGGTCGTGGGGGTTCGTTTTGGGGGCGATACAATTTTCCTTCGTTAGAGTTGCAACTAAATAAAATTAAACTATTAATATTTTTTTTTTTCCGCTTTTACATTCTTTCCACCAAATAGATCTTAAGAGATTTTTTTGCTCTACCTCGAAACAATGATTTAATAATGTATTAATAAAAGAAAACTAATCCTAGCGCACCAACCATCTATTAATTCAGTACAATGGGAGGAATGAACCTGACACACTTTTGTGGTATAAAAAAAAAAGTTTTGTATTGATCTTATAAGCCAAGGATTGGTGCTTTTTATAGGCACCATACATGCTACAAACTACTTAATAGAAAGAGTAAAAGAAAGAAATAAATTAAAACTTTAAACTAACTCTCCTACTTAAATTAAGAGTCCACACCTAATATGTTGTCCCCTACATCAATCTCTTCTTATCGAGAAAAGCTCGTGCATAAGCTATCCAACCATCAACATTTCAAAATATTTAAATAAATCGGTCACATTAAAAGTCGAAGAAATGTCAAAAGAAGCTGGTAGGTCGACCACAAATGCATTATCATTAATCTTCTTAATCATATTTTATGTTCTGTATGTTGTTACAAGTCCCAACAAGAAATCATTTTCTCCTAAAATAAACCATAATAGTATCCCCTTCTTTAAAACTTTTAGCTCCATGATGGCTATTTGCGTATTTTTTATACTTTATATTAGAGGGTCAATATGACCTTTACTTATACAAACCTTGTTAGAAAACTTATTCTAACGAATCATAATAAAGCAAAATCTAAAAAAAAAGATGAAATTATACAAAAATATGAATTAAAAAGTGGATCATTATGTGAACTTGTGAATAAAAATTAATATCAATATGATGGAATTAAAATAAATTACAAAATAATAAATTATCCATAATTCAAGTTAAACTTCACGAAGAACGGAGAAGAGATCCTCTCCTAAGGAATAAGAATTCACAAATATAACCTAATTTCGGATCTTATACTCATCTGGGTGAAATATCTTATTCCCATGACGAGAAGACACACTTAGAAATAAATATTGAACTTTTGGAAACTTTTCTCTACGCATTATGTTTCTATCAGACAACTCATACAATGTACTCCTCAAAAATAAGAATCCAATACAAATGGAATCACATGCATCCAAACCAAGAAAAATCAATTTGATCCAATATAAACTCTTCCTCTAAATGTGTAACTAAATTCCCACAAGATATAAAATATCTCAAATTATCAAAAGAATCACAGGAATTAGTGAGGAAGTTTCCAACAGACATAAGGTTAGATCTTTTATGGAAGCCAAGAGTGATGAATTCAATGAGAACAATGAGTATAAATCTATCCAATGACAATAATACAACCTGCACGATATAAAATTAATCTTTCAAAATGACAAATCAGATAATTGTCAAATGTAATAAATGTAAAATACAAATTATAAACAATATTTTTAAAAATAAGAAAATTAAATCATAACAAAGATTGGAAATCGATAATTGAAATATCTAGAAGTAGCACCATGGTTCACCAAATGGTTTTCATAAGTCAGAAAAGTACATGAATCAAAAGTTTATACATTTTTTAGTCAAGTGAAGAGGATAATCTAAGTCAATAAAAACAAAATACTTTCATAAGAAAATCTAAATTCAAAATCAACCATTTGAAAAATACTAAGTACTAAGATAGTGCTAGTCTCAAACACAAATATGGAGAACACATAAAAAATTAATAATTTATGAATCAAAGCACTTGAACATGAAGTTAGACAAATAAGAACAACTCCTTGTTGTAGGCTTTATTGTTAGAGGTAGTGAATGAATCCACATCTTCTCAATGGATGTCAATATCTTGCAAGCAGGAGAAAACAAAAGAGAATTAAGATGAAAGAACCCATAAGTCTCCTTCTTTTTGCTCTCCAAAGTAAAATATTTCCCTCAGTATTTGTTTCTTCCTCCTTTTTATCGTTTAAATTGTGGCTCTAACTTTCGCTAATCTTAAAGCACTAAGAACTTTGGTGACTCTCTTCTTTCTCAATTTTATTATTTGAGTTGTGGCTCTCACTTTTATCAGTCTCAAGGAACTTAGATATTTGGTAGTTCTCTTCTATCCCATTTTTATTAATCTCAAAACACTCAAATTTGTCATGTTTATTTTTCTCACAACTCTGAGAATCAATTTCAATTACAATACAGACCTCTAGCTTTTTTTAAGTAAGATTGCGAACCCATAGTCTTTCTCTTGATGTTGTAGGTTCATACACACTCTTTAAGTTTCAATTGATCTTCATACACTTTTTTGGGTGGCAATGATACTAAGGTGTGGTTTTTGCCATTTTATTGAGCTTGTAATGATTGGTGTCACCATCATGTCTCACTTGTGAGTCATACTGCCATAGTCGTCCCAAAGGATATGACAATTTTGCTTTGAAACTACATCACATAATACTTCGTCAATGAAATTTTCCAATGCTGAATGACACGAGCACTCGTGTAGTCACCTTAACATCTACTCCATTATTCAATTACTAGAGTTTGTATGGTTTGGGGTGCTTCATATAATAGCTTGCAAGGTTGACACAACTTCCTCTACCGACTATAATCCCACCAAATCGATCCACCACATGAAAACATTCATAGAAAATATTTTCTCGTTGAAACTCCATTATATGGACTTGTTTTGTATATCTAGACAACTATTACTAGGATCGTCCATGTATGCATCCATGCTTCAAAGTCCTACATAAAACATTAAAAACAAGGAAGCCCTACAATAATCTCACGTTATGCTCTGAATAGTATCACACAATGACTTTTACTCTCAAATGATCTCGCACTCCATCTTTTACCTCTCCAGATCACTCGTCAAGATTCTAGGTGAACTCGCAATAAGGGACATGCACTGAAAGATCCACAATTTAATCAAAATTTCATAGGCTGCGTTTGGAAACAAAAACTTAATTTTTCTCAGATTTCCAATGAATAGTTGATTTGATAGATTAATTCTAATCATATTTGGATGAACTAAAAATGTTAAGTTCCACGAATGTTTGGATGAATCGACAAGAACTAAAAAAGTAAATTATTTTTTATAATAAATAAACTAAAAATAAATAAAAATGGCAAAAATATTTTTATCGTAAGAAAAATTATTTTAAATATATTAGTAATATATAAACTTAATTTTATATATACTGTAATTAAATATTTTTTAAACACAAATAATATTTTTTTAGAAATATATTATTAAATTAACATAAAATTAAAATTTAAATATTTAAATTTAAATGTTGATGTTGAAATATAATTAAAAGATAAGAAAATAAATAAAAGAAAGCATGAGCTTAGGAGAGAGAAAATAAAAAAAGAAAAACAAGTTTTAAGATTGAAAATTAAAGTTAAAATATAAATTAAAAATTACTATATATAAATATTTTGTTAATCTTAAACTAAAAAGTAAACACGTACTATCTTAGGAGAGAGAAAATAAAAAAAAACAAGTTTTAAGATTGAAAATTAAAGTTAAAATATAAATTAAAAGTTACTATATATAAATATTTTGTTAATCTTAAACTAAAAAGTAAACACGTATTATCTTAGGAGAGAGAAAATAAAAAAAACAACTTTTAAGATTGAAAATTAAAAGTTAATATAATAAATATTTTGTCAATCTTAAACTAAAAAGTAAACACGTATTAAAATAAGAAAGATAATTAACTTATATATAATATAATAAAATATTATTGTAAACTCCTTGTCTAAATATATATTACGTTAAACTTAAATAAAAAAAAATTAATAATAAAACATAGAAAATTAATAATATATTGAACTTAAATAAAAAATTATTAGAATTTATTAATTTAAATTAAATGTACTTAATTTATAAAAGATAAGAAAAAAATTAGTGAGAAGATTAAATTTAATGCATCAGAGAAAAAAAAAGAAAAAAAGAGTATAGAAGGAACATCACATCACCGGTCTAGTCAAGCAAAAAAACAAAAAGCAAAAAAAAAGCAAAAAAAATTGCAATGTTGGAACCAACCTGACGCAGGTTTTGGGAACCCGAACCGGATTTCGATCGCCAAACTAGGCCATAAGAAATGTTGACCCTTAATACACAAATACAACAAATGTCGACATATTTTTATCAATAAAAAATGATGAGGACTGTATGGAAGAAACAATGAAGGATATTGGCGGTGTCAAAATGTGCTAAAAGCAATTCTCGGATCCTCTTAATGAACCAATAGAAGTATAAGTAAGAACTTTTTTTGTTAGGGCAAAGTCCAAATCATTTTTTGCAATTTTTTTCTCTATTTGTTTTCTTTTTTTTCTAATTTTTTTCTTTCTTTTTCAGAAAAATATTATTTTTGAATAGAAAATAAAAGAGCCCCAAAAATTCAAACTATCTAGAAGAAAAGAAACTGTTCACAAACGTGTATCCAACACAAATTAAATTTTTTACCTGATTGAACTTCTTGCTAAAAAAGGATCAAGAATCTTTTTGAAATTTGAATGAGTCAAGGATGGAATTAGTCTAGATTAAATTGGAGTTAGGGTAAAATACAAACTGGAAAATAAAATCGACAACAATAAAACAAAGATAGAGTCCAAATCAAATCATAGCGATCTGCATAGAGTCAAAATCAAATTAGAGTATAGTATCGAATTGGAGTTGGAATGAAATAAAGATCATATTATTTTCCCTTTTAGAGTCACATGGTGGGATCAATATTTCACGATGGAAAGAAGGCACATCAAGCAAGCGTGCTGATAAACAAGATGTAGAACTTCTTTTTGTAAATTCTATACATGGTGAACGGTTACTTGAAGAAACATGAGAATGAAGAACATGTACGTGATGAAGGAAGCAGGCACGCCAAACAAGCAACTAAAAAAGGTTTTCTTTAGCTTTTTGAAGAAAAATAGGATCTAGAACTTTTTGGTTTTTTGTTTTTGCAAATAAAAAATTATAGATTAAGTTAATATATCAATATATGAAACCTTGTTTTTTGGATTTTACTAAAAAAATAGATTTCGATATGATTGTCAAAACCTAATATTTCTTTGAGCAATAAAAAAAATAACTAGATTCAAAAAATCAAAACCTCAAACTTTGATATAAATGGTACAAACTCCATTAGAGAATATATCCTATCAAACCACAATCAAACAAAAGCAAAAATAAGAAGGAACCACATGAAACACAAATCAAGAAAGAGTAAATATCAACCAATATGCTAACATATGCAAAAAAAATCAATATTAAACTAATTGAATTAAAACGAGTTTCAAAATAATGGATTATCCATAATTAAAGTCGGGGTTCACAAAGATGTAAAGAATTTCTTTCCCAAAGAATAATAATTCAGTAAAACATAACATAATCGTGAATCTAATACTCACTTGAGTGAATATCTTATGCTCCTGATAAAATGACACATTTAGAAATAAATTTTGAAAATTTGCGTACCTTTCTTTATAAATTATGATTCTATCAAACAAATTATGCAATGTACTATTTAGAAATAAGATTTCAACAAGAATAAAATCAAATACATTCAAACAAAAAAAAATCATGTTTATCAAGTATAGAGAAGACGTTTCGGGCAATCTACTATGCAAGCTGGACTTTGACACCAGCCCAACTGAACTACATAACAACAGAGAAGGAATTCTTGGCTGTAATATATGCTTTTGATAAATTTCGTTCTTACCTCATTTGTTCCAAAGTTCTTGTGTATACAGATTATGCTGCAATAAGGCATTTTATGATAAAGAAGGATGTTAAACCATGCTTAATCCGTTGGATCCTTCTACTACAAGAATTTGATGTTGAAGTGACAGACAAAATGGGAACCGAAGGTCTGGTAGTTGATCATTAGTCTCGTATGGAATCAGCACCATGTGACAATTCTGACATCCATGAAGAGTTCCAGATGAAAATATATTTTCTGTATTAATGCTAAAACAAGTCTATACTTCTCCTCCTTGGTATGCAGATCTTGCTAACTATCTTGCAGGGTATTGGATCCCGAAAGGGATGATGCATCGCTAGAGGAGGAAGTTCTTCTCTAATGATAGACATTATCATTGGGAGGACCCATATTTATTCAGACTTTGTGCATATCAAATCATTAGGTGGTGCGTGAGAGATGAGGAGATTGAAGATATATTAAAGCATTGCCATGATGGAGTTGCAGGAGGACACTTCGGGCCGAACCGCACAACAAAAAAGATACTATAGTGCGGATTCTACTGGTCATCCATCTTGAAGATGCCCGAGCCTACTGTAAGTCATGTGATCACTGTCAGAGGACATGTAACATCTCTAAATTGAATGAAATTCCCTTAAATAATATTTTGCATTGCGATATTTTTGATGTTTGGTGCATAGATTTCATGGGACCATTTCCTAGAACAATGAGTACATCAATGGTACACATTTTTGCAACCGCACAATAGAAAATCTGTTAGAAAAAATTAATATCAAACAAATTGAGCACACCCTATCATGCACAAACCTGTGGACAAGTTGAAGTTTCCAATAGAGAACTAAAACAAATTCTAGAGAAAACTGTGAGCACCTTGAGAAACGATCATCCCCTGAGATTAGATGAAGCATTATGGGCATATACGACTACATATAAAACACCCACTGGCATGTCCCCATATTGACTAGTCTTTGGAAAAGTCTGTCACTTACCTGTTGAACTTGAACACAAAGCATATTGTGCCATAAAGATTCTGAATTATAATATAGAAAAGGCAGGGAATGAGAGGTTACTGAAACTGAATGAATTACAAGAGATTCACCACCATGATACGAGAATAGTAAATTGTATAAGGAGAGGACTAAGAATTTGCATGACATTCATTTGAAACAAACTGAATTTATGCCAGGACAAAAAGTTTTCCTATTTAATATTAGATTGAGACTCTTTCTAGGAAACTAAAATCGAGATAGTCTGGAGCTTTTCTAGTTATTTCGGCATCACCTTATGGAGTGATAGAGTTATCCACACTCGATGGTTCACATACGTTCAAGGTCAATGGACATTGGATGACACATTATTTGGCCGCCAAACCAATGAAATGATTGATTTTTTTATCTTTATGATCCCTAAGTGATGGGAATAAAAGTCAAGATAAAGATTATAAATTAGAACTACTCTGCCTAAACCCTATCTCCTTACTTAGATTTTTCTTTTTCTTGAGTCATATTATAGTCCTAGTCAAGTCATCAAGGCGTCTGGTTGCCTTAGTCACCCGAGTTTTTTTGCCCTAGCAACTTTATCCTCCTTTATCACGGGTCGTTACACACCATCACGGGTCGTGAGACCCTATGCTATACCCTATGATATATTATCACAGCCAACAACAAGCCTATTTTTTCATCACTTAAAGCCATCACGGGGCATGATACCACATCATCGCCCGTAACACCTAAAGGACGATATTTCAATTCGAGCTCACAAGCCATGACAACTCATCACGGTCTAGGCAGCGAGACCCTTTCTTGACCCAATCTTCATTATGGGTTGTGACTCTGATTTAACGGCTCATAAATTGAATTCATGACATTACATCTAACACATAACGAGCCGTGATGCCCCGTCACGATCTCGGAAGTGAGGCCCTTTGTAAGCCATCAAAATTGTCATGGGCCGAAATCTGAACTAATGGGCCGTAAATCAATATCTTTACCTGAATAACCAGCAAAACACCCGACTCACAACCCATCACAATCCTTCATGGCCTCACCAGGGACGTCATATACTTGTCACGACCCATGATCACATGTCACAGGCCGTAAGTCATTCTTGGCAGTCGACCACCAACTGATATCACCTGACCCATGGCCCGTGAGAATTCGTTACGACTTTCTTCTTACAATGTTACATCCTTATCACAAACCGTAATTCTAGATCAAGACCCATAAGTGAAACAATGCCAATCTTGGAAACTTTATACTACCCGATTCACACTCATTTTCGTTCATCACGAAGCCATTCATGCATCATTACCTATGTTGTTACAGGCCATAGTAGGCATCACGACCCGTAAGTTACTCTAAGCACAAGATATAACCCTTTGCCAAATTTATGACCTCCATAAAGGGCCGTGACAAAATTCAATAGTCTCGTAACTGCCACCTACTGCATTTAACACCCCATTATGAAGTATCACGACAAATGACACGGTCAAAACTCAAACTTCATGGGCCATTAAATACATTTAAACTTCCCACAACTACCTCATAATGCCAACTAAGCGACCTAACGCCTTGTAACTTTGATCACATTCAATATCCATCACGCCCCGCAATAACTGCACATATTTCGCTATATATACTAACCCATGTGCAAGTTTACATCTTTCTTGTGTAGCACTAGCGACGATGATTTCCACCATTATAAGCCATACGCAAGCTCTTCCCAACTTCTTGGAAGCTCTTGCAGTCACCAGCAACACCATCATGCGCATCTTCGGCCTTAGTAGCATCATCGCACTCTGAAATCATCCACATCGTCGGTCATCTTCTCCAATGCCGACAACTGCAAATTTATAGCATGGTCATGACCCGTTATATTTCATAACGGGCCATGACCAAAAGGGCAACTTCCACCGTCGTGGCTGCAACTGCGTTCACGAGGCACTATTTTCATCCGTCATGGGCCGCAACTGCTCATCACGCTTTGTGACCCTCTGAATCGTCAACGACGAACAACTTTCATGAGTCGCAATGTACTCCATCACGTGCCGTAACTTAGCATAACGACCCATAAAATTCTACAGACTAAGACTCAAGCATTGCCTCGGTCATTATAGCGCTCCACGCCCCACAACTCATCTCTCATGACTAGTAACTGATGCATGCATTTTATAACATGTTTTAGGGACTTCATTAGGCATGATTTTGAGTTATTTTGACATGCATGCATCTATGTTTATCTTTATTTGTTCATATTGTTTCAAGTCCAAAATCTACTCTTGTTTTGTGTTATTTTGTAGGAAATCACTTGGAGAGCGAATGAAAGCTTGGAAGCACCTGAATAAACATGCTCACGAAGAAGAAATCAACACCTAAGAGCCATCATGGGCTGTGACAGAATGTCATGGGCCATGATGAAGCAAAACATGCTGAAGGGAAGTCCATCATGGGTCGTTAGCACATATCACGAGCTTTACAGGAGGCACCGCAACTTCAATTCAAACTGTTACGGTCCGTGATGACTCATTACGGGCCGTAAGGAAGGATATGATGACTGTGATGCGCATATCATGACCCTTACAATAGAGCCTATTTCGACATCAAGTACTTCACGGGCTGTAACACCATATTATGGATCATGACAGCATATATCACGGAGCGTCATCACATATCACAACCTTTACAACATCGATCGATTGCTGCAAAGTTCAACATTACTGGACGTGAAGGAAATAACGGGCTGTGAGAGAAGAAGAGTTCAAGATGAAGTCTATTCAACGCTCGAGTTAGGGGCCGTGACAGATCATCATGGGCCATGACGACTTGAGATATCATGATGACCTATATACTTACAGGCCGTGATATCCTATCATGGGCCGTGATGAAGCAACACAAATTTATATGGTCGAGATTTCAATATGATTTGACGGCTAGAGAGATTGATATTTGATATAAGACCTTAAAGATTATATGATAACATATTTCTAAGGATTTGGATGAGTTTTTATTGGATATCTATCATCACCATTGATCCGGAGGCAGATTTGATCGAAGGGTTTACATGTAATGTGATCTAACCCTAGGAAACCCTAATCTTAGATGAGGTGTAAAGGAATTTTGTATACAACCTTAAGGGGGATGCTGGGAGCCATCAATGAAAGCTATAACTCAAGAGAACAAAGAGTTATTCCAAAGGACTGCTAAGGAGGAGTCAAGACAACACATCCGCTAAGGAGATTGTTTCGCACCTTTTCAACTTCTAAAAGAGTATACCCTTGTTCCATATTCTGTTGGGATGAACTCGTATTAGATTTAATTTTCTGCATCTATCTTATGATGAATTTCGTATGTCATTGAATGATTTATTTGGTTAAAATTTGTACGCTTTCACAGACTTCAATTATAACGTTAGTTGTCTCTTTTCATGAACATGATTGTCTGAATTTTCTAAGTATTTATATTTGATCATTAAATGTGTAGTGTGGTAATTCATTTTTCCAATTCATGTCATGCTATTGTGATCCGTTAAGGACTTAATAGTTTGTGGTCTGTTAGGTAAACCCGTTAAGGGTAATTTAATAGTTTAGGAAGACACTTGCATGCATCCTTTGATTATAATATGGATAATAAATCCGTTAAGGAATACTTGATATATTGTTATCATTTGGGTAGTTGATTTATCCGTTAAGGAAGGTCATATTAATAAGAGTCCCTAAACTGTCTGGAGAGTCAATTTGTGATTAAAATTTTTGTATATAATTATTTCTGTGAAAAAAGTATTAGTTTTATTCCTTACCGTTCTTTTCATCTAGGCCCTATTCATCACCAATTATCACTGTAATTATCATTTTAATTAATTTTGATTCTAAAAAAACACCTATTCACAATCATATGTTTGTCTCCTATTAATTTCTAAGATTAGATAGTTACTTTAGTTCCTTATGAGATCGACAACCTTTATTCTGTACACTCTATTACTTGAACGACTAGTGCACTTGCTAGCATATATTTTCCTGTGTTCGCATTTGATCGCATCAAGTTTCTGGTGCCATTTCCGGGGAATTTTAGTTTTAACTAATCTAATTTTACGTTATTTTGAGACCTTTTTATTTTTCTGTTTTACTTCTGGCTGTGCATTTTCTAAGGAGCAATTCATAACACCAACCATTAATTATAGAGGAATCAAATCAAAGAAATCGGTGAATGACTAGAAGCTCAAGTCAACCACTACACTTAACTAGAAATCGAAAGATTCACCCGAGACTTAAGGAGAGAAGTAGCAATGGCAGACAATCGGAACATAAATCATATAACTGATAATGAAGAGGTATTCGAAATGACTATGAGAGATTATGTAGCGTCAAATTACACCGACACTGAATTTGGAATCACGCTACCACTTATTAATGCCAACAACTTTAAGATCAGCCATGCCATAGTAAGGATGATCCAGTCATCTCAATTCGGCGAATGATTCAATGAAAGCCCTCACGATCATTTGGATCGTTTTCTGAACATATGCAAATTTTTTAGGTGCAACAATGTCTTAGTGTATGATGCTCACCTACAATTATTTCCTTTTTCCTTACGCGATAAAGCTTTCACTTGGCTAAAGACTTTACTTGCAGGATCAATTACTACTTGGACACAACTTGTGGAGAAGTTCATCAACAAGTATTGCCCATCACAGAAGGCCGCCAAGTTAAGGAATGAATTACTTGAAGCAGGACGATGATGAGATGATGTTCGAAGCACGAGATAGGTTTAAGGAACTCCTAGCCGGGGTGCCTGACAACTGGATTCCTTTTTGGGAGTTTATGGAAGGCTTCTACAATGGATTGTGCCAAAGTGACAAGGACAAGTTGGATGCCTCAGCTGGAGGCACAGTCATGGGCAAGAAGTGCCCTATGAAATATATTAAGTCATTAAAGTTGTAGCACTCAACTCGTGGAGAACCAAAAGAACAATTTAGAAACAAGCAGTCCATAGTGTGGCGAATGATGGAGTGGTGACTTAGCTAGAGTCACTCAGCAAGAAGTTCGATATGTTCATGAGTTTGGCCAATCCAAATGACAGAAGTGGAGGACCAAGTGTAGAGCTCCCCGAGGGTAATCACTCTAACGAGAATATATTTGAAAATGTAAGTTTTGTTTCCAACTCTTTTTCTAGGAATCATCCCTTAGGAAACAAATACCACCCAACTTGGAGGAAGCATCCAAATTTTTCTTGGCGAAAAAACCAGGGGAAGCTATCTCCACAGCAACATGAACAACCTGATATAAAAGGCAGCAATATCAACCACTACAGAAGCCACCACCTGTTGAAAATACAAGCAACTTAGAGGAGTTAATGACAAAGTTCATGACGATAATGGATATAAAAGTTAGCAACCATGGTGAAGTTATTCGGAACCTGGAAATGCAGATAGGACAAATAGTAAAATCTTTGGCTTAGCGCACACTTGGAACTCTCCCGAGCACCATCGAGAAGAATCCTGTCATTCTCCAGAAACCTTGATCATAGGGAGGTAAAAGTCAAGGTAAATGTTTTAAATTAGAACTACTCTACCTAAACTCTTTCTCCCTAGTTTGATTTTTTTTCTTTTCCTTAGTCACCTTAGAGTCTTGGTCGAGTCCTCAAGGTGTCTGGTTACCTGAGTCACATAATTTGAGCCTTAGCACATGTTTTCTCTTCCATCACGGGTCGTGACAACTCATCACCGACTATGAGATCCAAGTTTATGCCCCGTAAAAAAATTAACACGACCCACAATAAGTACAATCATCATCACTTAAAGCCATTACGGGGCGTGATATTACATCACGACCCATAACACATAAAGGCTGATACTTCTAGTTGAGCTCACAAGCCGTCACCCTTCATCATGGACTTGGCAGTGTGACCTTGTCCTGAACCAAAATGCATCACGGGTCGTAACCTCATTTCACAGCCCATAAAGTTAATTCTAGACACAATAGTTGACACATAATGAGCCATGATACCTCAGCACAAACTCTATAGTAGATCCTTTTGTGAGCCAACAAATTGTCACAGGCTGTAACGCTCCGTCATGAGCCGTAAGATTGAATTGGAAATCATATAACCTAACAAACGCTCGATTTATGACCTGTCAAGAATCCCATCACGACTTATACAGGGACAACATCTTAAGTCATATTCGTGTCACGACCCATGAAGGCATGTCACGGGCCGTAAGTCATCCTAGGCAGTCGACCATTGTCCGAAATCACCCGCCACGATCTGTGATAATTCATTACGACTGCCCTCTTACACCATTACATTGTTGTAATGGGTCGTAACATTGGATCACAACGTGTAAGTGGAATATCCCAATTCTGAAAACCTGAACAACCCGATTTATGACCCTTTAATGTTTATCACGAGGTTCTTTATATACGGTTACCAATGTCATCACGGGCCACAAGATATCATCACAGACTATAAGTTAGAATTTTTAAATGAACGAACCCTTGCTTCACCCGACTTACGGGTCGTTACATTCATAATAGAACGTAAATCTGAAAAGTCACGTAACTTCCACCTACTTACATTTAACTCTCCGCAACGAAACATCACGACTCACAACGTGGTCAAATGCGAGTTTCACGGGCCATTAATACCACATAACGCCTCATAACTCACCTGGAGCCTCGTGAGTCATGATTTGACCATTCAACATCGATCCTCACGGCCCGCAACAACCCGTCACGACCGTAATATCTTTGATTTTGTCTTTATATATGTAGTAACGTATTGCAGGCTTTGTTCCACCGACTACCCATCCATCACCTGCATCTGCATCTCTGACGTTCTCACTCTTGCGGACATCCCGGCGACCAACAAATCATCTCCATCCTTCTCCGACGTTGGTCGATAATCCACATCCAATGGAGATAGGCGACCAAACACACCGAAGATCACGCAACCTCGCCGGCCATCTTCTCCAACACCGACGACTGCAATTACACCAAGATTCTGGATTGATATGGAGGGGCGATAACGATGGCTCGATGACTGAACCCGAGCTCTATTTTCTCTACTGCATGGCCACCCACACTCCTATCTCGGTGGACGACACTTCTTTCCTGGACACGCGCATTGTCCATGCTATGAAGTTTTTGTGTATCCAGCGGGGCGAGACAATGCTTTTCATCAAGGATTCAAATTTGAACCTACCCTGTGTTGAGTCAGAGAGGTTTGACCCCTCCGATGAAACCAACTGGATCATCTTGCCGTTTGATGCTCCTCGACCTCCACCGATTATCCCACCTCGCCGGGCTCCAAAACCATCACAAAAGGATGAGCCATACTGTATGGATGTGGACCCGTCAAATGTTCCTGTGTCTTATGACTTCTCTACTATGCATTCCATTTTTACTTCAGAGAGACATCCGGGATCGTCAGGAGAGGACGAAGAACATGGTCCGAAGCGTGCACGACTATCATGTGGACCAGGGGCACTATGGAGTGCTCCTGTTCTACCCTCACCCTCAACCACCACCTCAGGAGTAGACTATGTTGTGTCTGTCCTCTTTGTAATCTTTATGTTTTTCATGTTCATCGTTTGTTTTTTGGCATCTTTTACTCTCCCTTCGGCTGGGCCTAAACACTAAGGATAGTGCTAGATTTATGCTTGGGGGAGTTGCATTCTCATGCATCATATTTGCTTATGTTCTGCATTGGTCATTTTTGCTTTATGTACTGCATATGCATCTTTGCTTGTATTCCATCTTTATCCGTTTACTGAAAACCCAAAAAAATGAAAACACAAAAACATCAAATTTTCTTATGTCTTGAAATTTTATTTTTCTGAGAGTAATGTTCAGAGATATCCTTAGATAGCAAAATTTGAATGCCTTAGTTTATCACTTATCACCTGAACTTTGGGAAAGATGGACTGTAAATTATTGCCAAATAGAATTCCAGTTGCTTAGACGACAATTTCTTGTTTATGTTCTTCCTGGCCTTTGTTATGATTGATAAAAAATACTTCTGTATTGAACCATCAAGTGTATGTTGAGCTTATTACAACAAGAAAGTTATATATGAAATGATTGAAAATTTTATGTTCAAGTAGTTGAGGAGGCTAGAATCATAAGTTGAAAGCCTGCTACACGGACCTCCCTGTGCAATCCTATGTGAAGGCTAGAATTTGAAAAGAAAAAAAAATTGATTGAAAGCAACAAGATTCTGAAAAGCAAACTATTTTATTAAGCTCAGTATACACTTGTGTCTTCAATATTGATGTTCTTATTTGATATACTAATCATTGGTGCATGTTAGGGCTGAACTTGAACAAGTTTAAATATGTCTAAGTACCAAAAGTTTATGCGACTGGGATTATTTGAAAAGTAGAAAGATGTTTTGGTGATAAGTGCATAAATGAAGGGTAGGCAAAAAGTAGTTATTCTATAGGATGAAAGCAATGATTGAAACCCTTTTTATTTTCTGAGTTTTGCTCTGAATATTGCTTGAAAACAAGCAAACATCTAAGCTTGGGGGAGTTTGATACATGCATTTTATAACATATTTTAGGGCCTGCATTAGGCATGATTTTGAGTCATTTTGACATAGCATACATCTATTTTTGTCTTTATTTGTTAATATTGTTTCAAGTCCAAAATCTACTCATGTTTGATGTTATTTATAGGGAATCACTTGGAGAGGCGAAGGAAGGGTTGGAAGCACCTGAAAATCGCAAAAGGACATGCTCACAAAGAAGAACTCAACACATGGGCCGTGACAGAACATTACGGGCCGTGATGAAGCAAGATATGGTGAAGGAAAGTCCATCACGGGTCATTACGCGCATATCACGACCTTTATAGGAGGCACCACAAGTTCAACTCATACTGTTACGACTTGTGATGACTCATTACGGGCCGTAAGGAAGGATATCACGACCGCGATGCTCATATTACTACCCTTACAACAGAGTCTATTTCGACATCAAATACTTCACGGGCCGTAACACCATATTACAGGTCGTGAAGGCATATATCACGGAGCATCATCACATATCACGGTCGTTACAACATCGATCGATTACGATGAAGTTCAACATTACGGGCCATGAAGGAAATAATGGGCCATGAGAGAAGAAGAGTTCAAGATGAAATCTATTCAACGCCTGAGTTACGGGCCGCATCAGATCATCATGGACCATGACGACTTGAGAGATGATGATGACCTATATACTTACGGGCCATGATGAAGGTACACAATTTTATATGGACGAAATTTTGATATGAATTGACGACCAGAAAGATTGGATTTGATATGAGACTTTAAAGATTAGATGATAACATATTTATGAGGATTTGGATGAGTTTTTATTGGATTTCTATCATCACCATTGATGGGGAGGCAGATTTGATCGAAGGATTTTCATTGTGATCTAATCCTGGGTAACCCTAATCTGCGATGAGGTATATAGGAATTACGTCTGCAACATGAAGGGAGATGCTGGGAGCCATCAACAAAGCTATAACGCCAGAGAATAGAGGGTTATTCTGAAAGACTACTTAGGAGGAGTCAAGAAAACACATCCGTTAAGGAGATTGTTCAGCACCTATTCAACTTCACAAAGAGTATACCTTTGTTCCATATTCTGTTGGGATGAACTCGTATTAGATTTATCTTTCTGCATCTATCATGTGAGGAATTTTATACGTCATTGAATGATTTATTTGGTCTAAAATTTGTACACTTTCACATACTTCAATTATAATGTCCACATGTCTCTTTTCTGAACATGATTGCCTGAATTTTCTGAGTATTATGTTTGATCATTAACTATGTAGTGTGGTCATTCATTTATACAATTCATGTCATGCTATTGTGATCCATTAAGGACTTAATAATATGTGGGCTGTTAAATTAACCCGTGAAGGTTAACTTAATAATTTAGAAAAACACTTGCATGTATCCTTTGATTATAATCTAGATAACAAATTCGTTAAGGTATACTTGATAGATTGTTATCATCTGGGTAGTTGATTTATCCGTTAAGGAAGGTAATATTAATAGGTGTTCCTGATCCGTTTAGAGAGTCAACCTATGAGCAGAATTTGTATATAATTATTTCTGTGAAAAAAATATTAATTTTATTCCGTAACTTTCTTTTCATCCAAGCTCTAGTCATCACCAATTATCATTGTAATTATCATTTTAATTATTTTTTTTCTAAAAAATCACAAATTTGCAGTCATATGTTTGTCTTCTATTAACCTCCGAGATTAGATATGTTGAATCTAGGATCCCGAGATTGTTTTGATGATCACAAATTTGTGAGGGAACTTAGTCTGGACTAATGAGCTTGTTGAACTGATTTTTGAAAGAAGATTTCAAGTTCAGAGCATGATAGGTCGACCGAAGTTAAAGAACGGATGACCTATGCACATAGAAGACATATCAGAAGAACCCTATGTGTGTAGTGGTCGTCCAAAGCATATGAAGTGGTCGACCAATGTTGAAGGCAAAGATCTAAGCAGTGGAGTCAAAGACTGAACGATCGACTAAAGATATTGAGAGGACGACCGAAGACAAAGGCTGAACAGGAGAGGTCACCCGATGAAGAAAAGTGGGCGACCGATGGTTTCACACCTATAGTAAAGAAGATGGAGAACAAGCAGTCCAAGGAGAAGTGGACGCCCAG
>LTAE01006636.1:0-10470 GCA_001647135.1 Pontederia paniculata
TTCGAGCACCTCTCTCAGTCGATTTTCCAATACCCGAGTCACGATGAGATAAATGACGTTGGATAAAGCAATCGGTTGGAAATCTCCAATACCTTCAGCTGGTGTCCGCTTGGGTAACATGAAGAGTAGGAACCGATTGAGGCGCTCAAAGCCTCTATTTCCACTAACAAACTCCCGAATAACTTCCATGACATCCATTCTGAGGATCGGCCAGAACTCTCTATAGAAAAACAATGGGAAGCCTTCAGGGTCCGGGGAGCCCTCACCATTGAGGTCGCGAAGTGCATGAGTGACCTTTGTCTCTGTAATGTCTTGTGACAAAGAAAAAAAAATGATCATTAGATAAACGAGGGAGGTCTCGAGTGGACCACCTCCACCTAGGTGCGGGTGGTCTCCTCGAGAATGCCCTATAATGTGCAGCAATGGCGGCGCCGATTTGGGCATGACCTGAGACAATCACACCCTGCACTCCAATCCAATCGATCATGTTGGCCCGTCGGCGGCCACTCGCATAGAGGTGGAAGAATCTCGTGTTGGCGTCGCCCTCCCGAAGCCAGGTCTGGCGGGAGCGCTGCCTCCACTGGATTTCCACCTTCATATCCTCGGTCTAGATTGTTCTCTGGTGCTGCCTCCGCTCCGTCATCTCCTCAGACATGAGGTCTCGAGAGTCCTCCAATCGGTCTGGCCGAGAGACTGTCATCAATGCCTCTGACCGGCGTCGCCCCCTGGCCTCCTTGAGCTGCCTGTGATATCCCTGGAGGAAACCTCGAAGGACAGTGTCCTCGCCGTTGAGTCTGATGCCGGGATGGCCCGCCACTGCTCGGCGACCGGCTCCCTGAAACCCTCCTCTAGCAGTCAAGAGCGCTCAAAATGGAAGTATGAGCTAGAGGAGTGCCTCTCGTTTGTCTGCCACAAGATGGGGGTGTGATCCGAGAAAGGCCTCTCCATGGCCTTGACGTTCGCCAGCTGGTAAGTCTCTGCCAGGTCCAAGGAACCAAGGAAACGATCGAGTCTCAAGCGCGCCGATGGTGACGCTGAGCTCCTCCAAGTGAATCTACAATTCGTTGGTGGGTAGTCAACCAACGAGTGTGAGTCGATGAAGTCCCTGAACTGCTCTACTGCGGGGCCTCGGGTGCGACTCTCTCCCGGTCGATCCTCCATGTCGAGTGTGACATTGAAGTCGCCACCAATCAGCCACAAAGCCTCTGTGAGACGGGAGCGGGTGGTATGCAACTCCTCCCATAACATGTGTCTTAGTGCTGTTATGTGTGGGCCATACACACAAGAGAGAAGAAACTCTTGCCCATCAGATCTGCGCCGAGCATGCACCGATAAAGAGAATCTCTCCACCCAAGATGTGACCATCTCAAAATGGTCCAATCGGCACCCTATGGCGCAGCCCCCCGACCGACCAATGGAATCAAGGTGGACATGTCCAGAGAGCCAGACACCACCGATCTGACTCCATGTGTGAGTGTCACATCCTGAGACTTTGTCTCTTGTCAAAATACAGCGTCCGATCGCCATGAGCAAAGGTAACGCCCGAGGGATCGACGCCTCTCGGGCTCTCCAAGGCCATGCACGTTCCAAGAGAGGACTCATTTGGAAACCGAGTCAACCCTCCGTGCCATGGAGTATGTACGCACACCTCCATGGCCCGGCCTCATTCCTGCAGAACCTTCCACCTGTCGAAAGTCAGCAGTAGCTGCCACAAGAGAGACTTCTGTAGCCTCGCGATTCTGCAGCAACGTGCTGGGGACGTCGGAGCTGTTCTACATTGGTGGTGGAGGTGGAGGTAGCGCAAGCTCCGATTCCACCCTGAGGGTGGACAATGACCTCAATAACTCATCCACCTCATCCGGGCCGCCACCATGTCAGCGCCAACTAATCATGGCAAGCTTGTCGTTGCCCCCCTCAGTGCTCCTAAGCATGTGTTGGCACTCATCATTATATGGGATGGCTAAGAGAGGGGCGACCAAAGATGGAGAGCCAACCACTTGCCTCTTTTTGCCTCTCCTAGACGACCTCAAAGCAGAGTTGTGGGAGCGGGTAACAACTATGATGTGGTGACGTCGACGACAGTAGACCAGGTCAGTCTCGGGTGGCCGGTCTGCTGATGTTTGAGATTGTTGTAGCACGGGAGAGGCGGGGGTGAAGGACGGATGTGGGAGGGTGCGGGTAGATGAGGGGGTTTGGTCTTGATATGATGTGGCAGGGAATTCAAGTTTAGGTTGGGGTTGGGATGGTTCAAGAATGGAGGCATCAGGTTGATGGTTCTGCTCGGGTTCAGGAAGGGTGGGAGCTGGTGGAGTCTCCAGGGTATTAGCATATGTAGGGCGGTCAGATTTGGAGAGGAAGCATGGGGATGGAGATGGTTGTTTGGAGTCGCCACTAACATTGTTCGGTGCTGCTCCATTGAAGACTTGTGTCCCAACGTCCATGTAGGTAGACTGACCAGCTCCCACAGTCTCAAACTTGTCCTTGAGATGTGGGCCGACCCCACCAACCATGGAGATGGGGGTTGCAGGGTTGGCACCTCCATCATTGCCGGAGACGACGTCCGACCAACGCCGTGTCCTAACTATTTTGCGAAGTTCCACCAAAAAACGAGCCTGACCAACATGTACAACCACGGAGGATGGTAGCTGCCGTTGAGGGAAGACAATCACGGAGACTTCAATGATGGAGATGTCTGGCGACCCAATTGATGGGATCACCTCAGCTGACATCAAGTGCAAGGGGACCCCTCGAATCATGATCCTACTCACGTTCGAACTTGGAGCTGGCAGCAAAGTATCCCCTTCCGCAGCTTCCCAAGGTCTCCAAGTAATGTTGCCTCTGGAGGGAAGAGGGAGAGGTGCGGCCAAGAGAACCTCACGTTGTAATGGCGTGCTCGGAAGTAGGATGCATTGGTGATCAGATAAGCGAGATAAGTTGAAGGGGGAACCCGTGCCAAGTACGTTGAGGAGAGTTGACCGGCATGTTGATAGGTCCATTAGATCAACAGGAGCCACCCCTACGAGGCATGACCTGAGGACGTCTACCCCTCGTTGCAACACCGACGACCAGGGAATGGATACCGCATGATGAGGCTTCGCTGCAGGGGTTCGCATCAGTGGAGCCTTGGCCTGGGAAGGTGAGGGACGCCTCCGGGAAGACTCCATATCAGCCAGCTTCTCACGAGCCTCTTGTCTTACCGGGCGAGGGATGGGAATAGAAGACTGGCGGTGGCCAGGTTGGCCGCAGCGCATACATCTGAGAGGCCCAGTGCAGGATCGAGCAATGTGCCCATGTCTGAGGCACTTGAAGCAGAGGATCGCCGGAGGCTTTCGACCGGATCGATCGCGTCGCACACCCACGAACATTTTCCATCCATTGTCGAGTGCCCTGAGTTGGCGGCACATTGCAGTGGGGGAAGGGGGGAGAGGACGTGGTGACACCGAAGGGGAAGGGAGAAGAGGCATGCTGATGCCGTTTGGGGGAGGAGGGGAGGGACATGGTGACACCTCCTAGGAGTGTGGAGGCGTCGCCTGAGGATGCGACGACACCGCTGTGTGGTGGAGCCGCCGGGATGAAGTTCCCAGCGACGCTAGGTCGGGTTCGCTCCTTCAGTGAGAGGGCACGTTGACACCGTATGGGACATCGCTGGGAGAAAGAGGGGGGAGAGCGAAATTGGCGATGCCGCCTGAGGGGGTCTGCTGGTGGTGTGCGGTGGCGCCGTCGGGATGGAGTTCCTAGAGACGTGTGGTGGCGCCGTCGGGATGGAGTTCCCAGCGACATTAGGTCAGGCGTGTTCCTTTAGTCCGTCGCCTTCATTTTGATGCAGACCGGTCTTACTGGTTTTTTCTGTTAGGCTAGTCAACAAGAAAATAAGTAGATCATTATTTCAGCGAAACCATTCTTCACAAGTCAAACTGAGTGCTAACAGATTAACAAAGAAACACAGAATATTTTTTGAAGATGTTTTTGTTTCAATTATTGCAATTTTTGATTCAGTCTTATTGTCCATCTTCATTGTACCAAAATCACCAGACTTGTTCATGCTGAAGCATTTTATTAAAGGAATTGCATGATGTGAAGCACTTGAATCGACTACTCACTCAATCGAAGAGTTTGTGAAATCACACTCTTTATTTTCATCTGAAATAAATAGAATATCATCATTTGATGTCACTATATTAGTACTCTAGTTGTCTTCATCTTTTTACTTTTTTTCTCATTTTGTTACTTCTTCCGATCTCTATAGTTTCATTTCATATGATCTTGTTTATCATAATGATAACACAAAAATCTCCCTCGGAATTGTGATTTATCATTATGACCCTTTGGATATGTAATATCTCGTCATATGCTCTTCCTCATTTCTTCATTGAGCAACACCATTTGGAACATAGTTGTTGAATGCTAACACCAAAGTTTCTCACGACTCTAGTAAGGAATTTAGAAACATAAATCTTGCATCTCATCGTCAAGAGCTATTATCATTATTTCTTATTAATTTATTAAATACTGAAATTTACTCAAGTGTTCAACAATAGAATTTTCATCTCAAAATTTCAAGTTCACCAATTTTTTGAAAGCTGAAACTATTTTTTGTTGTATTTTGATGCGAAAAGTCCAACAATAATAGAAAGTTGGCAAGTACATTGATTGCACAAGTAATAAAAGTGATGAAGAAATATATTATTCCCACGAGGACTAGTGTAACCTAACATATCTAATTTCCAGAGTTGATAGAGAAAAGATTCAAATTGTAACAAAAATTAATTTTTATCCAAATAATAGAAAAAAATAACAAAAATATAAAATTAATTAGATAAAGAATAAAGTTAGGAAGATGAAGGACTTTGTTTTACGACTACGTCAGATTGGATCAATTTTATGCACAAGTTGTTTCTGAATATGGACTAAATTTGCTTAAGTTGTGACTCCTAAACATGTATCTTAATTTCAAATTAATATATTTAATCAAATCTATCTTAAATTAATCACAACTTCAAATGGATTAGTGTTGCACTTCTTAAATTGCTAGCCACTTAATCAAGTCCACCTAATAGGCCACATAACTTAAAATGATAAAACGAGTAATCTAGATTATTACATGAATTACCTTAACCTAATTTCAATGATCACTTTTCTCATATGCTTAGAAAAATAAAAACTAATTACACTAAACAATCAGTAATCAATTTCATAATCATCTAATAGAGAAAAAAGGCATTAATGAAGAAGAATCATATTCTAGAAAAAATAAAATGATATCCAATCTAATATAATATTCAACAAATTTCTTAATACAAAACTACTCTATAATATAAAAATCAAACAAAAGTAATAAAAGAAATAATTCATCCCAAGCAATAGAGAAAACTATTAAAAATATAGCTTCATCAATTGATCAGCAATGGTACACGCTTCACTCGAATATACCATGCTCATGTTCTTCTTCTTGATCTCAGCAAAATTTCTTTAACATATGATATTCATCATTTGCATGAGAGAGTGGGAAGAAAGAAATGAAGGGTTCTATTTATAGACTTGACTGTTATTCTGATTTTTCAAGATTTAATTTCATCTCAAACTCCTCTTTAAATAAAAATCAATTAGAGACCACTTTATCTTGAAGTGGGCTTCACAAGTTAATAAGGTTGATTGAGAAATCGATTTAATTCAATTTCTAAAATTTTAATTTTCAAGACCATGACTGAGATTTCAAGGTAATGACAATGGTATGTTCATAGTTGTGACCAAGACTTTGGTAACAAAATTTTCATTTCACGACACGTGAAAACATTTTCATGATCGTGATCGAACCTTCGGAGATGTTATTTTTATTTCACACCCTATGACAAGCATTTCACGATCGTGAAAATGGTCTATCACTATCGTGAAATGGACTATCATGATCATGATATTACACTATTCAGCTTTTATAGACTTAACAATGATGTTACTACTATTATTTGAGCAAAATTTGCATTTTTTTTGTGTTTTACAATCGGTGACCAAGCCTGACAATCCATTTCAACATTTTGAAATTGTGATTCCAGCTTTATTTTAACTCTGAATTTTGTACAATAATTTTCATTAGATTCATTTCTTCGTCCCGTGTCTCATAGACACGAAAAATCGAAAGATTGATCAAAATAAATAAATGAAATTAACCTATTAAAATCATGCATAATATGCAAAATTTAACAAAAGTAAACTAAATATCTTATGAAAAATCTACATGTATCATATTCCTTTCATATAAGCTTTACATTTTCTTTCATAAAATTTATGCAATTGTTTTTTGAGCAACATAATGAAAGACACTCACATTAAATTGCCTAATCATCCAATCTTTCTATGCATCATTTTTCTATTGGCACATTATCTGTTAATTCAATGAGATCAAACAAATCCCTGCAGTCTCCTAAAAAAAAATCCCTGCAGTAAAAAACATTTTCCATCATTCCTTTCCAAATTGGATAATTACTCGAAATCAATTTCATTATCTCGTTGAACTAATTTTTTCTCCATTTAAATCACATAGGAAATGAACATCTAAATCAACCTCGTTTTGATACCACTTGTTGAGAATTCTTCCTCAAGTTCCTATGTATAAATTAAATAATTAATCCAATATCATCCACAAAAGAATAATTTCAGACAAAATAGACACCATATTTTACGTGAAAAAAACCCTTCAACAAGAACGTAAAAATCAAGGAATATTCACAGATTAATTTTAGTATATCAAGAATGAACTAAAAAATCTCAATTTTTTACCCAAACTTAAATAACAATCCAGTGAAAATAAACTAACATAAATCATTTAAAAAATCTAAAATAATCAATAAGAACTATATCACATGATTTTTTAGTATCAAGAAATTTTCAGAGATTCTACCAATCTGACTCTTTTTTATTTCTTGCTCTCTAAGAAGACTTATTGTTTTCTTTTAAAAACTTCTTCCTTCTTCTTTCCTATTCTCATCATAAAGAAAAATCAATTCATCTTGTTCATATGGCATCCAGAAACTAAGAAACACCAACAATTTTTTTATATGCCTTAGCCTCTCCCTTTTAAGAAAAGAGAGAAGTTCTATTTGATTCATGTAGTTCTTATAATTCATCTCAAACTTAAATTCTTAAGTTAATTATGTTTAATTTAACTTAAATATATTTGCACCTCATGAGCTTAAATCCCAACGTCCTCTCCACTATAATTCATAAAAAAACCATTTTATAAAGATAACTGCATAATGTTAAAATATGTTTGCTTTTACATGGTGCTTTTCATTGTACTATTTAAATATATGATATATGTTACAATATTTGCAATAAAGGATCGAATTAGCTAAAAAGTTTTAAATAATGTATGCTAAATAAATGTGAGTTATCTTAATTGTAAGGTATGTTATCTCCTTATTGTATTTTAGCATACATGTAACCTGAGATTATCAAAGAGTATGCTAGTATAAATGATGGAAATATGAAAATTTCATTGTGTCATTTACCCACCCCACCGCTCACATTATGCCAAAAGTTAGGAGAATCATCAATTATGATACACTTCGTAAAAAGAATCAATTAGTGATACAATGGCCATTGCAAGTCATGGGCATTGACCCTTGCACAATTGAGACATTTATATGTACTAAAAAGTAAACCAACTTCTAATATTATATGAAGTTGAGAACAATAACGATGAAGGGAAATTTAGGAATAAGTATAAGATGAGCATATACCATTAAAGTGTGTTCTAGCTTGAGTAAATGATTTGTTGGATATCAATGAGGAAACTTGAAGATTCAAGTGCTATTTTATGCATTTTCTTGATATAGAAAAGGAGAAGGGAAACTTGTTTGTAGAACATTTTGTAGTACCAAAAGTCGAGGTGCTAGCCACTTCAAGGTTTATTTACCATTTTATTGTTGAGGGTTGTTGTCATGAAAACTTCTCCCTTAATATGTTGAGATTGCAAAAACCTCACATTTATGACATGTATAAGTTATGGATAAGTTATAAGGTCTGGGCAAGTAAATTATACAAACAATCATCCGACTTTACACACTTTAATTAGTTCAATCACTAAACTTTATTTTTATAAAAAGATGATAATCTAACTTGAAAATCTTTATAGACACAATCATTTTGATCGACTACTGTCGATTTCCAAGTTAATCCCCTTATGTGGGTGCCACGAAAATATTTTGTCCACGTCAATCCATACTATTGTATGCTTATTCACTCTCCACGTCACTAACAAATTAATAAAATAATAGTAACTTAATAAAAAAATATTTAAAATAAAAAATATAACAACCCTTATGAGGGTTGGTGCCCTTATTTTTTCATCGATAAAGATGTTCACGTAGATTTGGAGGAGAAAGAAATATCGTTCACGTAAGCGATGTAAATTAAAATTTGATGATAGCTACTCAAAACGATCGCGCTTGTAAATAATTCAAAGTTCAATAATCATGTAATTATAAGGTGAAATTCTGTGACCGTTCGAAGAAAGGAGAAAAGTTGGATGATCTTTTGTGTATTTTGGATTGCAATTCTTCCATTCTTATCCGAACCTTGAAGAAAGAAACCCATTAGCTATGGAGGCTAAGAAACAAGAGGATTGGTACTTGGAATGTTGTTAATCATTTTGAAATATAAACACGTTTGTAGAGAAGTAAACAAGGATCCTTATCCTTAGCAAAC
This sequence comes from Pontederia paniculata, assembly GCA_001647135.1. Classification (NCBI taxonomy): domain Eukaryota; kingdom Viridiplantae; phylum Streptophyta; class Magnoliopsida; order Commelinales; family Pontederiaceae; genus Pontederia; species Pontederia paniculata. Next base: position 8,704 of record LTAE01006636.1, read on the forward strand.
CTAAGTAGAGCCTTTTGTATGATCTATGGGGAGAAAGTTACAGCTCCACCTCAATCTTCTTCGTTTTCTTCTCTCTCTCTCTCTCTCTCTCTCTCTCTCTCCATTTGGGGACTACAAGAGATTAAAAAAAGAAGAAAATGTGAAGTATTATATCCTGTAAATAGCATCACCATTTTATCTTCATTTTTGTGCTCAATTTTATACCTCCTCATTCTTCTCTAACGCGATATTATCAGACATTTGCACCATAGCTCCCCATTAATTGGCTTTTTGTCGAGGGTTTTAACTGTTTTGAAAGAAAATGAGTTTGTAAATGTCATCTTTCTCATCTTTTGTTTTGATAATGAAATGAAGTTGAGTGAACAAGAAAATGAATTCTATAATTTGGAAAAATGTAGTGAAGTTGTAGTATCAAACTTCTTTAAATAATGAGATTTTTTGCAACAGTTCATGTTAATCTTGTTTGCCATTATAATTTTGCCGTATGTAGCCAAATTATCATTTTGTATGGGTATGGTGCATGAATATTTTTTCTTCTGCATAATAAGAGTTGCAGGGTTTCGCATTAGTTATACTGTTTCTTAATCAATTAATCAGATGTTGCCTGCCCAGTTCTCGTTGTAGAATTTGTGAGGAATGAGAATCATATTATGTAAAGCACATAGATGCAACACTTTTAGGTTCGTCTTGTCGCCTAGCCACATTTCAGAATAAGTACCTTTTCAAGTCTTCAATTATGTATACCAATTAAAAGGATTTATATTCGTATAATAACTTATCAGTAGTTTTCTTAATCGTTACATGTTATGTTTTCACTTTTGAAATTTGTTATGAAGTTCTTTGTTTCCTGCATTCTCTTGCATGATTGTAGTATTGTTTGCACGTTGGACAACTTAACATATATATATATATAGATGCAAGACATAAATTTGGATTAGGACTCAACTCTTTCTTTATTGGTAAGAAAAAGTATATAACATTATTTATTCGATGAAGAAAAAAAATATGGAATATATGAATGATCAAATCAACAAGAAAAGTTACTTCCACCTTTTTTTTGGCATGATTATTATATATTTAAACTAGCACAACGATTTGAGTAGTGGAAATATATCACATAATCTTTTGCCATGCATTATATGAAACCTTTGTGTAGCTCAATTAATTTTGCATATTTGGCAGCAACTCAATTCAGAAATAGAGTTAATAAGAAGTAGATAATAAGGGTTCCAATCGTTTTATGTGTCAGAATTTGCCGCAACTCCTCGACAGATTGTTAAGTTCTGTGAACTTCACTAAATTCATTTGTCATCCATAAAGTCATTATAATGTTTTGTAAGGAATCGTTGAGTTTATACATCACATAAATTTGATTGTAAAATTATTAATATACATTTAATAAAAAAAATTATGCATCTGGTTAATATTAAAATATAAAAATTTAAGACTTAACATTAATCTGACATAAATATAAAGCACTATTAAGTATTGGGTAACTAACCGTTTTGCAATTTATTAAGTTTAAAAATAATGAAAGATAAAAAATGCTGTCTTAACCATTAATAAATAAGGTAAACAATTTATTTAATATTTATTTTGTATTATAAAAAAAACTCAGATATATATATATATAAGTTTATATAATTTTAAAATTATTTTTTAATAGAATCTAAGAATTTTAGTCGGTTTAAGAGTTTATACCGGTGTAACTCTAATATTTGACAACCTTGCCCCTTTTGATATATATATATATATATATATATATAT
>LTAE01006638.1:6410-17225 GCA_001647135.1 Pontederia paniculata
CTTGGTGCCATTCCAGATCCTACAAGAGCATGATGTCGAAGAGCTGCACTGGAGGATAATGTCATTTTCCATTTGAGCATGATGTAAGAGACCAATTTTATATTTTTATTTATATAGAATGAGTCTATCTCGAAGTGGTACTACTTCAATTCCAAAAAAAAAAATTAGATGGCCAAGATCCTTGAGCGCCATTATGGTCTTGAGATGTTAGACAAGACTATCCAGGAGAGTGTTACTAATGCTAGTAATTATAATAGTATCAATGCAAACTGGTGCAAAAATGATCACACTTAATGAGCCATCTGTTTTGGAGGCCGAAAATCCGAAGATAGTTCAGAATGCAATAAATGAAACCACATTCTCGGGGCTTATTTGATGCCATTATATATATATAGTGACAAACATAATTAAGATGTTGCTCGTCACAAAAGCCAGGTAGTTGCTCCATGAAGACATCGTCTGATAGGTGCCTATGAAGGGTGTTGCTTATATCCAACTGATGAATCGACCACTTTTTGGAAAGGGCAATGGCAAGTACAATGCGGATGGTGTAATTGGCTTAATCATTGAACTGAACGTATCACCATAATCAATGTCTAGTTGTTGATGATACCCTTCAGTCATAAGTCGGGCATTATAGTGATTAATAGTTTCATCTAGATTAAATTTTGTGCAAAAAAACCACTTTCACTCGACCATATTCATGCCAACACTCCTTGGTACAAGACACCAGGTTCTATTAGAGATTAAGGCATTAACTTCACTAACTATTATTGCACCCCAAGTAGGAATTTTAATTGCATTCAAGTGAAAAGTAGGATTGGAAGTTCTTGGTGGAACATTTATGATGATAAGCACTAGTGTCAAAGAGGAAAGCACGTTAATGGTTATATATGAGTCCAACTAGTGTTCTATAGTCAACTTGGGTTGACGGTGCTACTTCATGCGAGTAGAAGGTGCAGTAGGAGAGGGGTCATGTAAGGGCGGTGGAGGTGAAATGGCAATGGGTGAAGGTGATAGAGAAGCTGGATTATGTTCTGTAGTCAACTTGGGTTGACAGTGCTACTTCATGCGAATAGAAGGTGCAGTAGGAGAGGGGTCAAGTAAGGGCGATGGTGGTGAAATGGCAATGGATGAAGGTGATGGAGAAGTTGGATTCAAATAGGGTAAGATAGCTTGTGAATTGGAGGTAATTTGTAACCAATGAATGGAGAATACATTGGGATTGAAAGTATGTAGTGATGTTAAATTTTTCGCAAAATGGAACATTAAATTCATCAAATTGAGCATGTCTAGCAATATAGATTCTTCCCGAGGAGACATCAAGGCACTGATATCCATGGTGTTGTCGGGTATCCAAGAAAAACACACCTAGTAGACAAGAATGCAAATTTATGCTTATTGTATGGATGCAAAAATGGAAAAAACAACACAATCAAATGTACACAAAAATCAATAGTATTGAGATTTTTGGAATAAAACTTCAAAGGGTGAATTATCAAAGAGCAATGGAGAAGGTAGATGATTTATTAAGAAAATAGCAGTTTCAAATGTGAAGTTCCAAAATTGAATGGTGTGCTTGCATGCGCAAGTAACGTAAGGTCAGTTTCGACAATATGATGAATCGTCCACTCTGTCGCACTGTTTTGTTCATGTGTGTGCAGACATATTCGACAATGTTGAATTCCACAAGTAGTGAAATGAGAAATAAGACCTATAAATTCACCTCCAGAATCAGAATGGAATGCCATTTTTTTTGGAAAATTGACGATCAACTAAATGTTGAAATTGAATAAAAACTTGACAAACATCCAACTTTTTATGAATATGATACAACCACGTAAATTTTGAAAAGTCATATAGAAATAAAACAAAATATCTATGACTAAAACATGATAGAACAAGAGCAAGGCCCCATACATCAACAATAACTAAATCCAAATGTGCAAGGCTACATGTGTTTGTCGGGGGGGGGGATGACAGCCTTGCAGACTTGCTAGCAGACAACTAGAGCATAACCGAGCAGCCGCAAATAATGCGTGCAGAGGGATGACCCAAGCGAGAATGCCAGACCAAATCACAAATGCCATAGGAAAGCAAGGTTGTTGATGATGTCGCGAGTGCAGGGAAGCAATACATACTTTAGTTGTGCCTCGTAGTAACACTTGATGAGTTTTTAAGAAAATATATTGGATGAAATTCAAGAAAACATGAGTTATTAGGGACATGCAAAATAAAATGAAGAGAAAGAGGACAAGAATTATAGTATAGCATAGAAGCACCCGAATGCAATATAGGTAAGTTACCATGTCTGACATGCGGATGATCAAGACCACCATAGGGTTCGACGGAGCTTAGTGCTTGTATGTCAGGGGTAGGATGATGTGTGGCTATGGTGTTTATGATCCACTCGGTGCACGCTCTTAGTCTTGAAGGGTCATGGTCGATGGAGTGCTTGATGTTATCATATATTATAGTGGATTAGCCGACCCAGATGGTGGTTGTGGAGTGCATGCCTGATATCAAAATCGACATTTATATTGAGAGTGTCCATGAATGTCGAAAATGAGACATGGGTCTCGACGTGGTGCAAGGCTCGAGGACGTCAACGACCACAATTTTTCTCACCAGTTGGACCTTGAGAAGCTTCAGCATATGGTGACGCTCGAGTGTAGTGTGTCATCGGAATGAGAGAGAGGAGCATCAATTTGAGGTTGATTAGCTTGAATGTGGGTTTCATGACTAGAGAGAATGCTATGAAGTTCAGAGTAACTGCGTGAAGTAGGATGAGCCATGAGAGATGCAATAACGTCGGTGTAGGCTGGATCGAGATTGTTAAACACAATGGCATTAAATCCTGAAGATGGAAGTGGTTGTCCTGTAGCAGCAAGTTCTTGAGTAATATATTTCACTTGGCGAAGATAAGAGGCAATAAAGAGTTCCCATTTCTTGAGATCATGAAACTGCATGGTTAGTTGTAGGAGTCACGTATGTCAGGGACTCCCAAATGCATGTAATAATGCCTGTCATACCTTAACAGACGAGGTGAGACCAATAATGGTTGGCATAACTTCTTCTGAGAATTAAGAAATGATCCAACTCATTAAAAGTTGATCACATCACAACCATTCCAGATAAGCTACAATCAGTGCAAATACGAAAGATGTTGAGTTAACAGATTGCATAGATATCAAACTTTCTATTGTGACAGCAGCTTGAGTTAGGCACGATGTGATGCCATCCAAGAATCCTTGAAGATTAAAGCACTTCAGAATGGCTAGAATTAGAAATAGTGTCTATCATAGTAAACAATTGGTTGGAGAAAGTTTGATGGACAAAAAAAATGATGCACTTGATTTAAAGATGGCAATTGCATATTCATAAATACAAGATCGGGTGATGTGGATCCGGTCATGGCTTTGGAACTTGCTGCTGCAGAAGATGCCATGGTAGAAAGGGAAGAAGAGAAAAAAAAATATTTCAACAAAGCTCTAATACCATGTAGAATCTTAATTCTTTGTAAATATATATGTACAACATAATGAGATCATAAGATCTCAATTGATATGAAATCATATAAAGGTTTTTCTCTAGGATCATGGAGAAGTTACCAAATATAATCTACAATCTCAACTAGGAATATATCTTAACAAATATATCTAACAATCCCTCCCTCTCTCATCTCCGACATGACAAGAGATGGAGGGGTCACCACCCCCCTCACCTTTGCAATTGATGAGGGAAGGTGGCAGACTCCTCGACATCCACCAGAGGGAATGGGCAACTCCTTGCCTCTCTTTTTTTTAAATATAAATCATTGTTGTTGATGTGGCAAAGATAGAGAAATATATGCGAGATTAAATAGAAAACTGGTTATGATTAGTAGATAGAATAGCGCGTGAAAAAGTTTAAAAAATAAAGGTTATTTTTATACAAAATGAAGTTGAACAATTGGATGGGAAATAATACTATAATTATAGGACAATTGGTAAAATTTATCCATTCTAAATGTATTATCATGATTATGTTTTTGGGTTATTTTCTTAAACTTCTCCAGGACTATCATAAATTTCAAGTTTAAACCCTATTATAAAATCGGGCAAAAATACTTTCAAACTTATTTCATATAGACAATTTAGTCCATCCGTTAGTCTCCTCTAATTTTTGTTACTTTTTTATTTTATGATTTATAAAGAAATCGTGTTACAGTTTGAGAGGAAATGGCAAAACAAGGGTTCTTTGACATCTTCATCGCTCAGTAGCGAGCTCATCATTTGTCGTGTGAGATCGCATGTGAGCTCTGCGCATTGGTGAGCCCGTTCAGCGAGCTCACATAGTGGTGAGCTTGTCGCTTTTCGCTGGCACGAGTTCGCGCACCGGCGAGCTTGCCGCTCGTCGTGCATGTGTGTGCTCGCACATCGCAGAACTTGTCACATTCCACATGCGCGAACTCGCGCAACAGCAAGCTCATAGTCACATTTACTTTTTTTTGTCAATTAATAGGGTCAAATAATCATTTAATAAATCAGAAAAATATAAAAAAAAATAGACAGTTGATCTAATTGTTCAATAGAAAAAAGTTCAGATCTAAATCTACCTCATTTTATAGTTCATGGTTAGATATGAAATTTCTCGATAATTCAAGGGAGGTTTAAAGAAACAAGAGAAAGAAGCTTCAAAATTTTCATGAATATCTACAATATGTTACATAACCCTACAATTTAAGCTAAAGATGAGTTAATGGTTTATCTATTATGTAGGATGAGTTTGCACTTCTAAGCATGAATACGCTAACTTAATTCTTTAATTTATCAAAATCATACATATAACCATAATTTCATAACATATTTGCGTTAAGTAAAAAATAAAATTATATAAAATAGTTTTTATTTGTATTGGTGATGAATAAATTAAGCTATCACAGTAAAATGCAATAAATATTTTTTTACTAAATTTTCTTTGTGTCGTTTTATAATTATCGAATATTTTTTTCTATATAAATGTTAGGTTATAATCTAAAATTAACAGAAAGGTATTGTTTTATTTATGTGAAAAATGTTTATTATTTTAATTATTTGTTAAATATTTTAACCATTTATTATTATTATTTTGGAATTATATTTTTTCCTAAAAAACATATATATATCATAATTATTTTAATATAGTCTAACCCACGATAAAAAAAGATAATATAAACAAGACTAATTAAATAAGATTATAGCTAAATATATTCTTTTACAAAAATATTTTGTTATCACAATCAATTTGTGCAAGTAACATACTAGTTTGATTAAAGACAATTTAAGCTGATTGAGATGTTCATCTTAAAAAGTTGGCATTAGTTGATCGGCTAATTATCCAAACAAGGGTGAAATTTCAAAGTTTTGTTTGATTCGGTGAATTCAAAATATTATAAAAAAAATACTTTAAAATATCATTACTTTTAATTTAAAATGTGCAAATGAAATATAAGAATGTGTGCAAACTGAAAGTTGATAGCAAAGTTGAATATAAATCAACAATAATATTTAATATATAGTTGCATATAAAATTAACTAGACTTAAACTATTAAAAAAATGAAATAAACTGTTAAAGAGATTAAAATTCTCATATACTATTATTTACACAAAAAAATGATCAAATAGAAAAAAACAGAGATGCTATGATAAAAAAGAGTGGGAGATGTAATGTGATATAGCTTATGGAGTTTATTATCAAAATACATAATGTAATATATTATATTCAATATAATTAATTTCAAGTTTTATTTGAATTTTGGTTAATTAATCAAATAACTTAATTTTGTTAATAAATTGGTTGCCCATTGACTATAATCAAATTCATTCCATGCATGAACAATTTATTAAATTTTTTTAATTAATTGTTCATCACAATTTAGATACGACGCTAGTGGTAGTAAACTAGTAACTGTCAATTTCATGCATGGACTAATTGTGATGATAAAAACTTGAAGCGTGCTAATTATGGAGATAAAATATCGTTAGCAAGTGCACTAGTCGTATCAAGTAATAGTTCAACGATGAGTTGAATATCGACCCCACGAGGACTAATATTAATTCTATCTATCTACTTCCATCAACTAATAAGAGAAGACATGTTTGTGAGTAAAGATGAGTTTTTGATAGAAAATGAAGAAAAGGAAAGAGAAGAAAAGAGTTTTACAACAAAAGTCTTTTGGATTAGAATGATGTAAGATGAATAAGCACGAAATCAGTTTTACCCAAGTTCAATTAATGTTTAATTTAACTCAAATTCTTACAAGATTAGGATTTACCTAAAGTATGATGTCCTATCCAGGATGAATCAACTATCTTAAATCTAAAAGACTTGATTGTTCCTATTCAGAATGCCAATATTAGGATTTTAAGATGAGTTAAGATGTATTTTATGGATCGTTCCTATCCAAGATGTCAATCTCATAGACCCCACACCCAAGGTATTCTTATCCAAGATGCTACCTAGATGCGATATACAATGTCTTGACTAATAATTCAAAAATCAGTTTTATTTATCAAAGAGAAATAAGAATTTTCTATTCTCATTCGAGATGCTAGAAAAGATTTAGACTATCAAAAGTTCAGAAAAGAGCATTAAAATCCACATGCTTATGCATAAGAAATCCAAGACTAAAAATTAATCAAAAAAGGGTTCACAGGTTTATCTTTTATAATATATATTCTTTAGTAAAAATTTAAAAATAAATTACAATGGAGTTCATCCAAAAAGGTGAGAAGAGAAGATTACAAACAATGGATCCAAACATAAGTATGATGATCGTCTTCTTCCTCTGCTAATTTCTTCTCCTTCTCCTGGCGTTAAAAAAGCTTGCTAAATTGAGGTCTTCAAATGATATTTATAGGTAGGAAGAGTCCTGAAACAACAAACTTTGTTTGAGAGAAGATTATGTTGAATCTGGGATAAAAACAGGATTGTCACGGCTGTGACCGAAGAAAAGTGGCCCAAAACGCATTCGGGAGTTGTCACGGGCCGTGACATGGGTGTCACGGCATCAACCTTCTGGACTTGTCACGACCGTGTTATAACAAATTTTCTTATGTGGAATATTTATGACATTTAATTTCTACCATTTTCATTTATTTTGTTTTTATTGTTCGATTTTTTGTTTGAATATTTTGCATTCTTTCTATGTTAATATTATTTTTATGTAGCCACATTTCATTTAGGATCAATAATTAAAAACTGAATAGTGTAATATAACAAATAAGTAGTAAGAAAAATTAACGAAGCAAAAAATAAATAAACCATTCTATATAAGTATTTTGTAATAGATTCTTTTTAATGTTGGCACATCACATTTGGAATCATATAATACACAAGTAAATAGTATTAAGGCATTTATATATTAATTACCAAAAAAATAAAAACAATAACATAAAACATAAAATGATCATAATAATTTAAAAACAAGGAGTGAAAAAATCTGTACAAATGTTAAAAAAATTAATATGAAAAACTAAACATTTATCTAAGATTGTGAAAACAAATGAAATCATTTATTAAAAATATTTTTATATTTTTTTAAATTAAAATTAAATATATATTATAATAATTTTCGTGCTACAATAATAAGACATTAAATAATAATGAGAGAGAAAGATAAAAAGAATGGAATAATTTATTAGGATATCTACTTCTTAGAAAGAAGTGGAATAAAATTGTCATAAATAAAGGATATAACAAGTAGAAAGAATGCCGTTAAGACAATTTAAAATACTCGAATATCTGTTATTACTGTAATCATTTTATTTAAAGTGTAACACTATTTTCTTCTTAAATTAAATTCAACGCTTTTATTTACTATTTCTTAGCACTTGTCAAAATATCTCTTGCCATTTTTATGAAGGGTAATATATATATATATATATATATATATATATATATATATTATTTTTTAAAATTTTGAGAAAAGAAGATAATTTGATTATTTAATCTTGGAAATCATTAGATAATTTTGCAACGATACGTCAGGGGTGTTTATGTAGAGATAATTTATTATATTACTTTATAATGTTATATTAAATTATATGAGCCGACTATGCCTATTTGGCATATTTCTTTTTCATTTCGGATTTTTTAGTACTAATTAAACAATTAGAAAATTCCATGCATCAACTCCGGATTCTAATTAAACTAGTAAGTATATGGATTCTTTTTTAGAGACGAGTATAATAACTAATCAAAAGCCCAGACAAAATGCTCAGGCCCATTTTTAAAATGTAGAAAGCCCGTAAATCTAATTGTCTGACATTAAATTTCTTTTTTCTAATTTGCGCGAGGGGCATGAAAAATGCAGTAGTTTAATATATAACTATATGTTAAGACGAACATTTCGAATCGAGTTGTAACTTATATATATAATATAACTAATTATGCTATTTTATAATAACTAATTGTTTATCATTGCATTTATCTAATGTCTTCTATAAATTTACTAATTTAATTAGTCCGCTATCACTAACAGTTATCTAATAATCAAATCATTCAATATTAATATATTATTTGCTAATTATATTGTCAACTTGCCAAACAGAGATTAAGGCAATGGCTAATGGCGAAGATGCGGCACGATTATCCAGACGACCATTTCGGATTGGCGTAGGCTTTCGGACGTCCGGATTTTTTTTTCGCACACCATTTTCAACAGAACAAAATCAATGCTCAACAACCATTTTTTTAAAATGATTTTCTAATAAAAGTTTTTGTTATAAGATAGGCCTTCCGGTTTTTTTATCAGAATATTTTTTAAGAATGGTTCTTTTGTTTTTTTTTTCCATTTTCCCATCAAACACACAAGATATGCCGTGTGAACTGTGAACAAGCCACCAGTAGCATGGAAAGCAGCACGACATGGACCATGGATTCGCTCACTCCTAAGAATTGGGGTCAGTTAGATCGAAAGTGATCACTCCTACTACTATATTATTCCACTTGGGAGTAGCTAAAGACCAACCGATTCCTAGGAAGACGATCACATCATGTTTTCTTTTCAATTGGGCGGAGGCAGAATTATTTTGAGTGGGTTCACTATTAATAATAAAATTAAATAAATTTTAATTTTTTTTAAAAAATAAAAGAATATTATCAATGCTTAAAGAATATAAAACTATCTAAACCTAATTATTAAACTACATAATGATTTATATTATATAAATACATCAAATATAATAGATAAAATTGCTTAAACAATTAATTGAAATAAATATAGAAAAAAATAGTCCATAAAATATAAAAGAAATTATGTGAATAATGATTTCACAATAACTAAAATATATAAATTTTTTGTGAAAGTAATAACTAAAATAATTAAAACAAAAATATAGAGAAAGTAATAAAATTTATTACATAATTGAAAAATATTGATGAATTCAATTCAAAAGAAAAAAAGAGCAAAAAAACAAAATTATCAATAATACAAAATAATTAAGCACAAGATAGTATATATATCATTTTTAGAAATTGATAAAACACATTATGAAAAAAACTTAAATAAGAAAAAAAATTAATATATACTCATTATATATGAATGATATAATAATATCAAAGTCATAATCAAAGGCAAATTTAAAAGATTCTAAAAAATTAAGATAATATAATATAAAAGAAATTTAGTGTAAGAAGAATAAAATTTGTTACTGATTGTAAAAAAACAATAAAATTGGTTAAAAGTTAAAATAAAATAAAAACAAGATAGCAACAAATTAAAAGTGTCATTCAAGGATTCGAGCCCTGGCAGCCATAGGATAACAAAACATTCTCTACCACAAGGACATTCGAACAAATTTGATATTGATTAACACTAAACATATATATACATTAACCAAAGTTTAGTGCCTGCACGGGCAGGCGCCGGCAGACACTTGCCGCCGCCCATGGTTATCATCATAATTTTTGAAATTTTATTTTGATTAACCCATATACAAGAAGAAAGTGGATTACTACTCTATTCTAACTTACATTGATATCATACTTACCTCTATATAATTGCATCGCAATCTAAATCAATGCTTATATATAAAGAAAGAATAGCACGTAAAGGTCTCAATTTTTATAAAAAAATAAAAATTTAATGTGTATTGCAAATATAGACTAAACTTTTGTTTATTGAATAAAACATAACAAACTTCCATATTTTTATAAGATTTAACCTAAGCTTTGTTTATTATTGAATAAAAAAATATCAACTTTCAATATTTTCTCAAATTTACCATCGTAATATCTTTTTAAGAAAGCCATTAAGTATGATATAATTAATTTATTGAATAGGTGAATACACATGCATGTATGTATGTATGTATGTATGTATGTATGTATGTATGTATGTATGTATGTATGTATGCATATCTAAAATATCAAGATGATCGCTTAACTGAAGAATTAATATTATACGGAAAGAATACACAATTCCATTAATTTGATAGAATACCTTTTTTTTAAAATAAATAATCACATTGTAATTACTTTTAAATACCAACTCAACCTTTATCGTTTTTACGAGTCTTTAATGGAATAACACTAATTAATTTCTTATCCACTCTTTATTTTTCTAACAAATTATCAATAATAATTATAAAAGTAATACAAAATTAGTTGTTCAATACATAATATAAAATAGAGATGGTTGTTATAAATTTATAAATGATTTAATTAGCAATGAGCTACTTTTAATAAAAAAATGGAACCCAATTATATAGTGAATTATATATATATATATATATATATATATATATATATGTATGTGTGTGATGTGCGCCAATTATGCATCTAAAATTGCT